>CM052884.1:945469-1004381 GCA_028534135.1 Potos flavus
CTGGTGTGTCCACTGTGTTGGCGGTAGTTGCGAACACGACTATTATTGGTGTTACTGTTAACTAAGTTCTTAGATGAAAGCTCACTTTCCCAAGGATCATTCAGTCAAATCCCTCTTACATCCCTTTGCCTCTGACTGGTGTTACTGTTGTCACAGATTCCAGAGCAGGACGTCGGAAGCCGCCAAACTGGAAGCCGAAGTGAGCAGAGCGCAGGAGACGATCCAGGCCGCCCGCGTGCTCATCAGTCAGCTGGACAGAGAGCACAAGCGCTGGAACGCTCAGGTGTGCTGGGGTGGGGGGCAGAGAGAGGCTTCCTTGAAAACACAGAAAACCCGCAATGTAATGTATTTATTCAGAAAAGAAAGCAGGAGGACGGTAGCCATGCACTTGGAGCTGGGTGAGGGTCAGCGGTGTAGACGTTCGTGGCCATGCTGCGAGCTCGTCTCCAGGCAGTGTTAGTGTGTGAGTGCATCTGAGGGCCGCTTGTCCCTCCCGTCCTTGTGTGTGTCACCGGCAGGGCGGCGGGGACGGACATGACTCGAGGGGATGTGTGCCACTCTCCAGAAATCCCGCTGGACTTGCCCGTCTAGGACCATGAGCTGAGGATTGGACACTGTTGGCCGCTTACTTCTAGAAACACTCTGTTATTTTGTCTTTGTCCAAGTGCTGTCTCTTGTTTAGTTTAGTTTTGTTTTTAGGTTGGTCGGTGGGTTTTTCTTGAACCCATTGGATCCCCGCCCCCCCCCCACTGGACTGTCCTGCACTCAGCCGGGACAGCGTGGTCACCCTCGGCGTTCTCTTCCTGGGTTCCTGTCCCTGCAGCTGTCCCGGGGGTGCCTCATCCAGTCTTAGGAACAAAATAACTAAAAATAAAATGAAAAGGAAGCCTGAACCAAAAAAAAAACAAAAAACAAACACCACAGAGCTGAGCAGTCTGGAAACACAGGTCTGGTCGGCGTCCTGGCCGAGGGGACGTTCCTAAGACTTTTTTATCCTTTCATCTTTATCCATCTATTGATGGACACTTGGGCTACTTCCATATCTCACCTATTGTAAATAATACTGCAGTGAACATAGGGATGCATTTTATCTTTTGAATTAGTGTTTTCATTTTCTTTTGATAAATGCTAGGACTGGAATTACTGAATTGTATGGTATTTCTCTTTTTAATGTTTTGAAGAACCTCAGTAATGTTCTTTATAGTGTCTGTACCAATTTACATTCCTACCAACAAATGCATGAGGGTTCTCTTTTCTTTATATTATCACCAACAGTTATTTCTTGTCTTTTTCATACTAGTCATTCTGATTGATGTGGGGTTAGATCTCATGTTGTTTTGATTTGTATTTCCCTGATGGTGAGTGATGTTGAGCATCTTTTCATGTGTCTCTTGGCCATCTGCGTGTCTTTGGAAGAGTGTCTCTTCAGGTCCTCTGCCCATTTTTGAATTGGATTATTGGGGATTTTTAGTCTTGAGTTGTATGAATTCTTTAGGTATTTTGGTTACTAACCCTGTATTGGATATATCATTTGTAAATATCTTCTCCCATTCTGTAGTTTGCATTTTTCTTTTGTTGATAGTTTTCTTTGCTGTGTAAAAGCATTTAGTTTGATATAGTCCCGTTAGTTCATTTTTACTTTTGTTTCCCTGACCTGAGGAAAAATATCTAGAAAAATGTTGCCGTGGGTGACATCTGAAAGATCAGTGCCTGTTTTTTTTCTAGGAATTTTATGATTTTAGGTCTTTAATGCACCTTGAGTTTATTTTTGTATATGGTATTAGAAAGTGGTCAAGTTTCTTTCTTTTGCATATAGCTTTCCAACTTTGCCAACACCTTTTTTCCCGTTGTATATTCTTGCCTTCTTTGTTATATATTAATTGATGATACAGGTGTGGGTTTCTGGTCTCTGTCTTCTATTCGATTGATGTATTATTATGCCAGCACCATAGCGTTTTGATTACTATAGCTTAATGGTGTGCAACAAAATCTGGGATTGTTATATCGATAGCTTTTTTTTTTCCCCCCTCAAGATTGTTTTGGCTTTTGAAGATCTTTTATAGGTCCCTAGGAATTTTAGGATTATTTGTTCTAGTTCTGTGAAAGATGCTCATGGTATTTTGATAGGGATTGCACTGAATCTGTAGATTGTTTTGGATGGTATAGACATTTCAATGATATTAATTCTTCTAGTTCATGACTATGGTGTATCTTTTCATTTATCTGTATTGTCTTCAGTTTCTTTCATAAGTGTCTTATAGTTTTCAGAGTACAGGTCTTTCACTTCCTAGGTTAAATTTATTCCTAGGTATTTTATTTTTTTAGTATAATCATAAATGGGATTGTTTTCTTAATTTCTCTTTCTGCTATTTCATTATTCATATATAGAAATGCAACAGATTTCTGTATATTAATTTTGTATCCTGCAACATTACTGAATTCATTTATCAGATCTAATGATTTTTTTGGTGGAGTCTTTATTGCTTTCTTTGTGTAGTATCATGTTATCTGCAAATAGTGACAGTTTTACTTCTTCCTTAGCATTTTGGATGCATTTTTTTTTCGTTGTCTGATTGCTATGGCTTGGACTTCTAGTATTATGTTGAAGAAAAGTGGCGAGAGTGGGCATCCTTGTCTTCTTCCTGATCCTAGATGAAAAGTTTTCATCACCATTGCATATGATGTGTGTTTTTTCATATATGACTTTAATTATGTTCATATATGTTCTGTCTAAACCCACTTTATTGAGAGTTTTTATTATGAATGGGTGTTGTATTTTGTCAAATGGTTTTTCCATATCTCTTGAGATGATCATATAGCTTTTACCCTTCTTCTTGTTAATGTGGTATGATATGTTGTTTGATTTTCAAATATTGAAGCACTCTTGTATTCCTGGAGTAAATCCCATTTGATTGCAGTGATTTTTTTAAATGTACTGTTGAATTTGATTTGCTAATATTTTGTTGAGAATTTTTACGTCTTTGTTCATCAAAAATATTGGCCTGTGGTTTTCTTTTTCCTTCCTTCCTTCCTTCCTTCCTTCCTTCCTTCCTTCCTTCCTTCCTTCTTTCCTTCCTTCCTTCCTTCCTTCCTTTCTTTCTTTCTTTCTTTTTCTTTCTTTTTTTTTTGTGTGTGTAATGTTTTGTCTGGTTTTGGTATCAGAGTAGTGCTGGCTTCATAGAATGAATTTAGATGTTTTCCTTCCTCTTCTATTTTTTTGGAATACTTTGAGAGAAGCAAGTATTTTTGTTTGTTTGTTTTATTTTAAAATGTTTTGAATACAGTTGACCCACCATGTTACATTAGTTTCAGGTGTACAGCATAGTGATTGAACAAGTCTGTATGTTACACTTGCTCACCACAAGTGTAGCTGCCATCTGTCAACATACAAAACTATCACATTATCATTGACTGTATTCCGTGTGCTGTCCCACTTATTCCCACGACTTACTCATTCCATTCCAGGAAGCCTATGTTTCCTCCCCTTCACCCATTCTGTCCATCACTTAAACCAACAGTTTGTTTTCTGTATTTATGGGCCTGGTTCTGCTTTTTGTTTGTTTACTTATTCATTTTGGTTTTTAGATGCTTCCTAGAAGTGAAATCGTATGGTATTTATCTTTCTGTTATGACTTATTTCACTTAGTGTAAATAAGAATAGATAATAACTCTTCTTTAAATATTTGGTAGGATTTACCTGTGAAGCCATACAGTCCTGGACTTTTGTTTAATGGGAGTTTTTTGATTGCTGATTGGATATTCTGTTCAGATTTCCTTATTTACTTGTCATATCGATTTGCAAATGTCCCTCATAGTTGTCTTCTGTCTTTAATGCCATTTCTTTTATTTATTTATTTTTTTACCTAAATTCTCCTAACTTGTCTCTGTCCTATCTGGCCCTTAAATTGGTGCATTCCACATCTGTCAGCTGACCATCTTTCTAAGCCCAGTCTCATTACACCGCTCCCTGCCCTGTTGAAACACCTTGAGTGGTTCATTACTACTGCAGCTTACAGCCAAATCTCCTTTGTGTGCTTCCTTCTGCCCATCATCTCTGCCTCTCTCGTGCCATGACTTCTGTGTGGCTACTCTTTCTGCTCTTTCTGTAGCGACACTATGCTTTTAGCTAAGGAGCGTTCATGCTTTCTAACAATTTTTTTTGTACTTTTGCTCATACTCTCTGCACTTAATAGTAGTTTACAAAGTGATGCTAATTCACAGTATTTAACTATAATTGGGATAAAAGTTCTTCATTAGGAATGTCCAATGAGAAAATATGTTCATCTTTACAAATAATAGTGGTATTTCATACATTTTTAAAACTTCAGCAGGGTCTGAGAGATCTTGTTGATATTTTTACATTTCACAATTGTATTCAAGACAGGGGTTATTACTTTAAACCAATACATGATTTTTTTTTCTACAGTCAGAACTCTACTTTATGAAGCTGTCATGTTTTCACATTTTAGAACATATCCATACCCTACTCTCCCACCTGCTTTCTCTCTTCTTGTCCAGGTTGCAGAGATAACAGAGGAATTAGCTACTCTTCCTAAGAGAGCTCAGCTAGCTGCTGCATTTATTACATATCTTTCTGCTGCTCCTGAAGGTCTGAGAAAAACCTGCTTAGAAGAATGGACCAAATCAGCTTGTCTTGAAAGTTTGTATTTAGTCATTCATGTTGCAAAATTTCAATATCCTAAAAATGCATCTTTTAATTGTTGCCATTTTACTTTTTCTAAATGAGAAAATTTCTCTGTAAGCTAAAAGAAGCCAAATCTACTTTAGATTTGCTCAATTCTGTAATTGTTCTCTGAATTGTTTTGTTGCAATGATTCTTCTATTCCTAAAATCACTCTATGAAACTGAGACCATGGAGTATTTTTGATAATGGATGAATGCAGTTAAGTATTTTAATACATTGATTTTTACAGTAATTTTATATGATAAAATTAGATGTAGGAACTCCAAAATTCCTTGTCAATATTATGGTTTTCTCAAATTATTATAGTTGTGAAATATGTATTAAATATACAAAAATATAATTTCACTGAGTTCCATTCCTTTGCGCTTTTTGTTTTAAACTTTTCTCCCCCTAAACTTCTCATGCTGAAGGGGGAAGAATGGATTGAATATTAAGAATGGTCATGGGACTTTTGTTTGAGTATATTTTAAATAGTTTTGTTCAAAACAAAAAACAAAACAAAACAAAACAAAACAAAAAATAAATAAATAAATAGTTTTTGTTCCCTTCTCTTTGCCAAGTACATGGTCACTGTAGTGAAATATTAATATCTTAAACTTTTCAGAATTTGACCTAAGGAGTTTTCTTTGTACTGAAAGTGAGCAGCTAATTTGGAAAAGTGAGGGCCTACCATCAGATGACCTTTCCATAGAAAATGCTCTTGTTATCTTACAGGTAAGTAATCAATTTTAATTTCTCATTGAAAGTATTCCTGTGGAAGCTTTCCCCAGGAATCACCTTTTTCAAGTTTTTAGGCTTTCGCAGTTACTCTTTTCATTACGTGAAAGTGAAGTTGTTTGGGGAATGAAAGTCCACTTATGATTCGGTTGGTGAATCTATAATTTTCAGTATAATTTACTTTTTAACTTAATATAAAAGTATAAACTAAAGTGACATTATTTTGATGACAAAAAATTCTAAATTGAACTCCGTAATACTAATGGAAATACTTTAGTGGTACCTGATTCACCTGGTTATATAGTTCCTTCATCTAGTATATATGATTTTACCATTTTACTTTTTTTACAAAACAAGTTCTACAAAGTGAAGATGAGGTGAGTTTGGGGTCGTAGGTTGAGGATAACGATACACGTTTTTTGAGAATTATGCTTTCCCATAGTGTATATTTCTCCTAAGTCATTGTTTAAATGTGAAACTCTTACAGCCTTCTTAGCAGTGATGAATGTGAAAATCAAATTGTGACTCTTTTATACAAACTGATAATTCTTATAGTGAAGTATGAGTTTTACCATTAGCTTGGTATACCTTTGTGTGAGGTAACAGATAATGGGAAGATGGTTCTTCCCTGTGCTGATAGGGTTTTTCCTGTTGTTTCTGTCTCAGTATTTTGTACTCCGTACACCAGTTTCTTCTTTGCTCCCTGCAGCCCCTTCTCTGCCTACACACAGTCTCCTCATTCTGTAGCTCCAACAGAAGCATGAACGTTGAATGCTCCTTCTTAGGAACACGAGCCATAGTATTCCAGGATTTGTACTGTGGGCTCTGCATTCCTGGATAAAATGGTTTCCTTTCATTAGGGCTGTCGGTCAGCTGACATGCGTCGACTCACTGCCTTCCAGCACAGGACTTGCTGACCAAAGATCAAACAGTCTTGACTTCTTAAAATTTTGATTTGGTTTGTGCTCTTTTAAAACGTTTTCCATCATCATTTTTCACAGTAGATTTACAAATCTGGAACTCTAAATATGTAGGTAAATAAATTCATTACATTATATAAAAAAGTATGTGCTTTTTTTATTTCGAGTTTTTATTTAAATTCAAATTAGTTAACATATATGGTAAAATTGTTTCAGGTGTAGAATTTAGTGATTCATCACTTACAGTGACAACAAATGCCCTCCTTAACAACCATCACCCATTTAGCCCACCTCCCTCTCTCAACCCTCAGTTTGTTCTGTATGGTTGAGTCTCTTATGGTTTGTTTCCTTCTCTCCTTTTTTTTCTTTTCCCCTTCCCGTATGTTCATCTGCCTTCTTTCCTAAATTCCACATATGAGTGAGATTATATGGTATTTGTCTTTCTCTGACTTGTTTCATTTAACATAAACTCTCCAGCTCCAACCATGTCTTTGCAAATGGCAAGAGTTCATTCTTTTAGGTGGCTGAGTATATGTGTGTGTGTGTGTGTGTGTGTGTACATTTACATGTACATACACATGTAGCACCTCCATAGTTGGTGCTTTTTATCCTGTTATTCCTTCCCCAAAGTTTCACACTCACCTCATCTTCCTTTTGTAGCAATCCAAGTAAACAATCATTTGCAGGTTTAAAAAACACACAGTTTATTATTCTTTTTCTATTCCATAAGAAATCAGGGGAGTGAGCCTTTAGAAAAAATATATTTATCACAGTATTTTTTTTCCTGATGACACTAATTGAAAATGTTTACTTTTGTGTTGTGAATGATCTGTCATGATGAATATAGGGGAAATTGTTTTTGAAATTAATTTTAATCATATGCTTAGATTTACTTTGTATTTAATATTACCATGTTTATTGTAGATATTTATATGCATTTATATGACAAAAACCATTTGGAAAAATTTGTTAGGGTAATTAGTTATTTTGTTGGATGAATTTGCCATTGTAGTCAGTCCTCTGTCTCAGTTCTCAAGTGTTCTACATGTAGAGTAAGCTCTTGCAGGTAAGGCTGTGATTGTATAGCCTACATCTATAAAAACCTTCTCAAGTGATGTATGTGAAATTAGATTTCTAAATAGGAACAAATTGGGCTTCTGGGAAATCTTCCCTGAATAAAAAATGACTAGGCATGTTGAGTAAAATATAATTTGGATTGAGAGATGTAGCTCATCTCGTTGATCCCACTAGAGTTTTCCCGAGGTTCTCCTCTCCCTGGAGGCTTTCCCACATTCAGGGTCTGCAGTTGCCCTCTCCTTTAGTGGTCCTTTAGTGGTCCTAAGGAAAGCCTTTGTGTCCGTAATTATTCCTTTGTTTGTCTTCCAAAGGTGCTTGAACTTCTGGTATTTGTGTTTAACTATTGAAGTGCAATATTGTCTGGAAGAGGAAATAGTCAACTTAATGATCTACCATTGACCTTGTAATGGGAGTTAGTTAGTTTAAGTACAGCTGCAAGAGGTTCCTGTGACCTGTGTCCTTGGTGGTTGGGAAGAAGGTGGCCATGGGGACCCTGTGTCCTGGATTGCCTGTCCTGTGATTTACACCTGTGGTCCTGACGGAATTGGTATTAGCTTTTCTTTTACTCTCTAGAGTGTCCTGGCCTGAGTGATAATTTCTGTGATCTTTCTAATATTGTGGGTGGGACCCAGCGGTAGTGCAGAGCTCTAAGGCTTAGAAAATGGGGAAGGTATGAGTGAGAAGTATCCAAAAAGAGATGGGAAAGGTGATTAATTTGAATTTTACAGTATTATAAATTTTTCTTGATTTAAATTTCACAAATTTTTTCTTGTGAAGACATATATTGAATGTTTTTTATTGTTTGTAGACAATTCAGTGTCAAATTAGTTTTTTTTAAACCACACAGAATTTCTGAGATTATTTTCCTTCCTGACATTCAGTGAATGTTAAGGAAATGCAAATTAATTGGATCTTAATGTAAAGAACACAAAATTTTGAAGGTAAATCACATAGGGAAAGTTCTTTTTGCAGATAAACCTCAAATAAATAATAGTAACACTGAAGCACTCATACTATTTTGTACATGTATTACTATTTAAGAATTAATACAGGTAAAGCACTTAAACACTTAACTCACCGAATTTTCAAATCAACCCTGTCTAGTCCACGTGTTACCCTTTTTATAGATGAGGATGTTGCAGCATGGAAGAGTGAAGTCACTTGTCTCTGTCTCTAAATTAATCACTGTTTACTTATTTTTTAGTCAAGAATTTTTTTAGTGGCCAAGCATAGTACATTTAAGTACATGGTGCTTTTAAATAACCAAGATATTAAAAACATTGAGACCAGCCTAGGATTCAAATGATGTCACCGGGACGTTGTTTTCTCAAGCCATCCGAAGAAATGGGTTCATTCCCAGAGAGGTTCTGTCCGCCCGGTGTTAAGGACGGCCCCGTGGGGGGCTCCAGGCTTGCTGTCATCAGGGTTCGTGCTCAAGGACCAGAGAGGCGTCTGCACCCCCCACCCTGACAGTAGTTGTGTCATGTCCCCAAAAGGATTCTGATTAGTTAGCTCGGGCCATGTGCTCGTCGGCTTGGGGACTGCTAGATCACTGATGACCCCATCAGAGACACCTGGAGTGAGCGTGCGGGTGGGCAAAGGCAGCTTTCCGCACCGAGGATCTTTTCTCCTGCTCCTCTCCTCCTCCTGCCGTGACTTGCTCTTTCTTCTTCCTACCCGTGGAGATGTCCGTGCTGGCCCAGGACTGTGATCAGTGTATCTGCGAGTCACCGTATGTCTCTTTAGTTTTCCATTCAGCTGGTTCCTCCACACATCTTGTCACGTCTGTATCTCAGGAGTGTCGTGGATTTATCCTGCTCTAAGCACGTCCACGGCGAGTGGGTTCGTTTTGGCTGCGGAGTGAGGCCCTGGATGAATAGAGTGTCACACCGGCAGTCACTTGCCCCCAGTATCACTGCCTTCACCGCCTAGGAGTGCTCTTTCTACCGTATTAACCTGATCAAGACGGCCCTTTGATCAGTAGATTTCGGTCACTTTCCATTGCTTGAAGTATAAACATGTCATTATTCAGCACGGCCTAAGAAGATCCGAAGGACCTTGACTGCTCCTGCCCTATCCTATGCATCACTCTTGCCTCTACTTTTTCACTCCAGGTTGGCCGGGCTCTGCCGGTTTTCCAGATTGTGCCGGGCTTTCTCTCCCTCTGTCATGCTCTTGTCTTTGCCCGACGTGCTTTTTCCACTTCTTTTCTAGGCTAAGTCCCATTTATCTTTCCTGACTTAGTTTGACTTGAACTGCTTTCTAGCGGCTTCCCTAACCCCACCTGTGCTCCACCCATAGACTCTTGTGTCTCCTTACAGAATTGTCAGTTTTTGCTTCTTTCCTGGGTGTGACGTCATTGAGGGTAAGCGTATGTGTCATTAATTTCTGTATCCCTCATTGTCTGACTTAGTAGTTGTTCACCATATGGTAGGTGAATGAACTCATGAATGAGTGAAAGCTCAACATTTTTCGATTTATTATAATTTGTTACATGTAGAATTTCACAACAACATTTAATCATGGATCACAGACTTAAAATACACCTCAGAGATTTTGTCTAAATCTCTCCGGAGGGGTATAAATAACACGAAATCAAACTTGTAAGTACTCTTTGAAATTCTAGGGCATATTTTTGGTTCGACTGAAATATATTCTCTATAATATCTTTTTTTTTCTTTTTTTTATTGCTTCAGATCATTGGTTTGAAATCATGGGTAAGAACGTTTCTTAAAATTTAAAATACTTGTTTTTTGTGGTTGGGCAAAATCTTGTAGTCTGGTGAAACGTTCGCTCCTGAATACTAGCACAGAATTAGATCTCCAGCGTAGGTGTGGTACGTGGGAAGTACGTACAAGGCTACGTCCTGACCACCTCATTCGCTAGGACAGGCACGTTTATGTGATGGAGCAGTAAGTGGAAATAGCTAGATAAGGACCAGCTAGAGAGGGGATCCTACTGTCCTGTGCCACCGTGGGAGCTCTGGGGGGCCTGAGTGGTCTGTTCCGGGTACAAGCAAAAAGGGGGGGTGTGGCTTGGAGGGAGTTTTCAAACAATAATAAAGCTGGTTTATAGTCAAGTCTTTATTCCACCAGCTGTGGGTCCTTTTAAACAACGTTGCTGACAAAATGCTCTCCGTCCCTGGAGCAGATGGTCCCTACCCTCGGCCTCTTTAATGTGTCCCTGAAATAGTTTCTGTGCCCATATTAGACACTCCTTGGGGCTAAATCTTCATGCCACTTGCAAGTCCGTGCACTTTCTTATCCCTGTCGCACAACTGCATCACATTTTTCTAACAAGTGTGAACATGTAAGAAAAGTGAGGCCAGTTAATATTTCAGTCTGATTTACTGGATAACAATGCCTGTAATATTAGACTTTCTAATTTACCAATATATTTATTTGTATATTTACATATATTTTTATTGATCATATCTCTATAATTGGCTTCCTTTCACCTGCTAAGTGACGTTGTATGTTTAGTGCATTTTCACTGGTTTCTGTTTCAGGGTACACTGTAATGAATTTAGTTCCTAGTTCATTAAATCTTAATCTACAATCTACATCTTTTCTAGAGTGCTCCTTTTATAATATTAGCTATATACGCTTTATAAGAATTAATGTCTGAAACAGTTATATTTATAATTATTTGATATTGATATATCAACAGTTATATATATAACTATATTATATATATAATTATTTTTATGATGAGTTCATACTTCTGGGGTCTTTATGGCTTATTCAACCGAGGAATATATAAAGTTTGGAATAATTTGATTGTGTCTCTTAAAAGCCAGAAGACAGGTACAAATGATGTCATACTGGCACCGGAGCTCTTGCTCACCCTAGTGCTAGTACAGGTCCTCTGGGTTACCGCGGAGGGAGGCTCGCTGCAGCGCCAGGGCGCGTCCCCCGGGTTACCGCGGAGGGAGGCTCGCTGCAGCGCCGGGGCGCGTCCCCCGGGTTACCGCGGAGGGAGGCTCGCTGCAGCGCCGGGGCGCGTCCCCCGGGTTACCGCGGAGGGAGGCTCGCTGCAGCGCTGGGGCGCGTCCCCCGGGTTACCGCTTAGTGAAGGGGACTGTTCTCACTTTACTGTGGTTGAATTTCATTTTCTAATATGAATTTCTGGCAGCTGTGAACTGGGTTGATACAGCTTCTGGGTGCAGCTAGAAACTGCACCTTTGCTCCCTCCTTATGGTTGTGTATTTACCTTCTCCAAAGCCTGAGAGAAAACTCACTCAGTAACTGATTCATCTTTTTTAGGAAATTATTTCCACCTGATAAAAGCTTATAATTTTTTTCTTTTTTGGAACTAGAGTCAAGTATGCCCATTCCTTATAGACCCTTCTTCTCAAGCTACAGAGTGGTTAAAGACACATTTGAAGGACTCACGTTTGGAAGTCATTAACCAGCAGGTTTGTATGACTCGGAGTTGAGATCCCGACTGGTACTAGCACGTCGCGGTGGGCGCGATTCTGGGTCAGTATTCAGAAGGTACAGGCTCGGGCCTAGGACGCAGCTGGCATGGAACCCGGGAAGGAAGGGTAGCTTTTAGCTTTACTACAGAAGGGATGAGAATATGTATTTGATTGCTCCTGTATGCTAGGCATTAACCTAAGCCCTGGGAATTGACTAGTGAGTAAGGTAGTCCCACCGCCTGTCCTCGTGGCGATGCCGGTCTGGGAGGTTGGAGAGACAATTAAATAAGCGTTTACACGACGTTATGATTAAAGACGTAGGTATAGGACCCTAGGGAGGTAAGAGTTCTGACTCTGCCTGGAGAGAGGCTCCTGGGGCTGCAGCGCACGGTGCTTGCTCTCAGCGCCTCGCTTCCTTCCCTGTCCCTGCAGCTCACCGGCGCGTCTCTCAGGTGGCCAGCATGAGGCACGTTGGTTCGCAAAATGTAATCATAGCTTTTGGGGTAGTGACCCTCACTGCCATATTTATCGTGCTAAGAAAGTTACTGGGGGTCAGGTTTTGGTTTTTTTCCCTTTGAGGAAGGCCTACTGTAATTTGTATTTGTTTTCATAGATATTCTTCAGGTGCTTGAACAATTACGTCTTTCAAAGTGTTTCATTTATAAAATGGGGGTGTTGACTTCATTTCTGTGTTAAGAATAGCTATAAATTAGGGGCGCCTGGGTGGCTCAGTCGTTAAGCGTCTGCCTTTAGCTCAGGTCATGATCCCGGGGTCCTGGGATTGAGCCCCGCATCAGGCTCCCTGCTCACTGGGGAGTCTGCTTCCCCCTCTCCCTGGGTCCCTCCCCCCTGCTTATGCTCACTCTCTTTCTCTCTGTCAAATTAATAAATAAAGTATCTAAAAAAAAAAAAAAAAACTATAAATTAGATAATACATAAAATACTTTAATGCCACTTGTGGTTTACAGGAGGAGAGTTTAATTATTATTATTCCAAATATTTAATTTTTGTAGCCATAGTTGGAGGCCTTTTACTAGCTAGAAAGTCTTATAATCTTGCCTGGTTACAGAATTTTGTGCAGATGTTCTTTCTGCAGTGATTAGACCTGTCACATACCACATCAAGGAAAGTTGGCTAGAATTCATTTGTCTTTCCTCTTCAATTCAATGTTTGATTTTGAACATAACCAAAGTAGTTCTTATTAATATTTGGGTGAGTAACTTATATAAAGAATTTGAAAATTGTTTCTGCAATAAGTTGAAATTCGAAATCATAGTAAAGGATTGAAAAAAGCTTTTTTATTGTAAAAATCTTTACTATTTAAATTATTTATGAAATCTATTTGATAATTTATTCAACTGAAATGATTCATCAGCAAGTACTTATAACTAGAAAAGCAATCATGAATAATTTGAATTATTGAATTATTGGATATTAAATTTTAAAATATTCATATTATTCCTGTTAATATATTCATTCATTATCTGTAAGGACCTTTGTAGATATTAAGGTAATAAAGGAATTAATGTGTATTTTTTTTTTATTTTCTCAGGATAGTAACTTTATTACTGCTCTTGAGTTGGCAGTACGTTTTGGGAAAACGCTTATTATACAAGAGATGGATGGTGTAGAACCCGTTCTTTATCCGTTACTGAGACGAGATCTGGTTGCTCAAGGTAAATATTTGACATTTTCCAGAGTCTCTATTTTTAAAATTTCCACAGTAATTAACTTCATAACGAACTTTGACTTTGTTGGTCTTGCCACGGAATGTGACTTTTCTGGCCAAGTGGCAGGAGTGCCGTCAGGTCCAGCAGGAAGAGGCGCTGAGCTCTTGCCTTTCAGAGGTGGCCTCGCGTCAGGGTCTCCAAGACTGCTTCCAGGAACGGGGTGTGTCCAGAAGACACGGGACTCGAAATAGTCTCACTGGGCTAAGCTGTGTCGCAGGGACAGGACAGAGAGTGAAGTCAGCCAAGAGAAGAAGTGTGTAGCGTGAAGTCAGGAGTCAACAAGGTGCCAGCTTCGGAGCCTCTTCCATTGGGAGTCTCCCAGGACCAGCTTGTGACATCACCTGTGAGATGGCAGGTGCCAGGGAAGCTTAGTAGACACTCAGTAGCACGGAGTCTTATGTCAGCACATTCCGCCCCGCACGAGACAAAATTCCAGACTCCCCACACAGAAGCCGGTGTCCTGCATCAGCCACATGGTTTGTACAGTGTGCACACAGGGAGCACTGTTACGTGAGAACCCACCCCACATCCAGTGCTCCAGAAGCCTATTACGGGCCCGTCTTACCGGCAGCCTTCCTGTGTCTCCTCTTTCCCGCCCAGCTCCCTCACCCCGCCCTTGACGATTAGGACGTCAGGCTCTTCAACCCGAGACCACGTTGTGCCAAGTGTACAAGGACACGGACTCATATATACCCACGCGCAGACATTGACACCACACACAGCGCTACACTGCAAGCTTGAAATAGAAGCTGGAGCTATTGGGGCAAACCAGAAGCATGGCAGAAAATGAGCGTGCTTGGCCCGGGAGTGGTTGATGTGTTGTCAGGGGACCTTTAGTAGTGGGACCTCTGCCTTTGGAACCTGGAGCTTCCTTCCAGACTTCAGTCTCTGCTCTCAGTCTGTTCCTTCCCGGGACAAACCCAGATCTGTGAGCTAGCTCTTGCTATCTTTTTTTTTCTTTTAATTTTTATTTAAATTCTAGTTAACGTACAGTGCAATATTGGTTTCTGAAGTAGAATTCAGTGGTTCATCACTTACATACGACACCCAGTGCTCATCACAAGTGCCCTTCTTCATGCCCAGCCCCCATCTAGCCCCTCCCCTGCCCACCTCCCTCCATCCACCCTCACTTTGTTCTCTATCATTAAGAGTATCTTATTGTGTATTTCCCTTTCTCCTGCCCCCCCCACATGTTCATCTGGCTTCTTATATTCCATGTATGAGTGAAATCGAATGGTATTAGTCTTTCTCTAACTGACTTGTTTCACTTAGCATTATACTTTCTTATTCCATCCACATCATTGCAAATGGCAAGACTTCGTTCTTTTTGATGGCTGAGTAATATTCCATTATATATATCTCCCGCATCTTCCTCATCTGTTCATCAGTGGGTGGACATTTGGACTCTCTCCATAATTTGGCTATTGTAGATAATGCTGCTACAAACATCGGGGTTCATGTGCCCCTTCGAATCAGCATTTTTGTATCCTTTGGGTAAATACCTAGTAGTGTGATTGCTGGGTCGTAGGGTAGCTCTATTTTTAACTTTTGGAAGGACCTCCCCACTGTTTTCCAGAGTGGCTGCACCAGCTTGCATTCCCACCAACAGTGTAGGAGGGTTCCCCTTTCTCTGCATCCTCGCCAACAGCCGTCATTTCTTGTGTTCTTCATTTCAGCCATTCTGACGTGTGAGGTGTACCTCATCATATTTTTGATTTGTATTTCCCTAGTGATAAGTGATGTTGAGCATCCTTTCATGTATCTGTTATCCATCTGGATGTCTTCTTTGGAAAAATGTTTATTTGTGTCTTGTGCCCATTTCTTAACTGGATTATTTGTTTTTTGGGGCTCTGCTGTCTTACAGGGGAGGTGGAAATGAAGCTTGAGGGCCATCTGGATTTGACTTCCTTCAGTCTATATTTGGTCCTTGAGGGCTCATTAAACATGAGCCTCTATCAGCTGTGATTGGTGTTAGGTTTTAGCAATATCCATGGCATTGTCTGAGAACGGGCGTTGACAAGGTCCCTTGAAGTCGGATCTGATGCCAAGTTTACATTTCACATCCTGATTGGTTCACATTATGAACCACTATCCAGATGGTTGTGCAGGGCTGGTTGGGTTAATTTGTTTATTTCAGAATTAGGAAAGGAGGGTTAATCTCTGCCCTCCCCTCCTTTCCCGCCTTTCCCTCGGTCAGATAGATCTGTATCGCAGGAGTTGAAGTCTTTTACCATCTTCCAGTGTACTTCAGATTGTCCTCTTCAGAGTGTGGAGTTGCTCATGAATTGCCATTTTGTCATCATGCATTCCTTTGGGGACAGAGGGAGCTTGTCCTGGAACCACGTCAGGCAGAGCCTGCGTCCCTTCCCGTTTACATCCCCGTGTCCCCAGTCCGAGCAATAGCAACTGCCTTTCCTCACACTGAGGTCAACGTCGGCACGAGTAACGGGGTTGGAATAGACTTGTCCTCCTCACATTTACGCTGTTCCGCAGTCCCCTCTCGTGTGTCCTGATCGAGAGGAAGGGCAAGGCGCAGTTCTGTCTCACGTTCTCACTGTTTTTCACTTGCTGATCGTGTGCTGGTCCCTCGGCCACGCAGCATGTCGGTGCGCGGTGCGGTGTCGGTAGGAACTGAAGAGCAGGGGGAGGTCGGCCGCTTCGAGGTTGCCTGGGGGAGGCCGGGCAGTCGGCAAATAGTTCACGTTTCACTAACAACACCCTTAATCATTCCGGCCCTTGATGGTTATTTCGTCTCCATGTTGGGCTTGAGTGTGGATCAGGGATTAGAGTAGAGACGAAGGCTGAACATTGCGCTTGGCTTTTTAGTCCAGGGCTTCCTTTTAGTCGTGGTTGCTTCATCCGGGATAATGTATGTGCAGCAAAGAGATTAAGTTTGTGATTACTTGTTGTGTCTGTTTCCAGTGGGTGGTTCTCCACACGGGTGTGTCTGCGGAGCCAGGTTGGAGCTGGATGGCCCCACAGCCTGAGTGCAGCCAGATTAGTGTTTCCCTAGCAGGAGGGATTTTGTCCCCCCGGGGTTATCACAGTCCGGAGGTCTAGGCCAGGACCATCTTAACGTGCACGGGGCCTCTCCGCACAACAAATAATTTTCCAGCACGCATTGCCGGTAGTGCTGAGGCGGACCTGCTCCTCTAGTCTGACCTACAAGTCCCCGTACTGCTGTGCTCCAGTGAGTCTCGGCGTGACATGCACTATTGCCAGGAATGGGACCCGAGGTCAGCTCGTTGTACGGAATACTCAGTGTTATGAATTGCCAGAAATTTCACCTATGGAGAGTTGGGGGCTCTGGCGTTCCTTTGGGTTTTCTTACCTGTGATTATTTGCAGACATCAATAATTCTGTGCAGCTGAAGGATAGAGGGGCCAAAGGCAATGACTGATTGAGAGTTGCTTAGATTCCTTCCAAGGTTGCCCTTTGCAACCCTGCAAGAATTGCCATTCAGACCTGGGCATACATCTGTTGACCAGATGAATAGGCAATAGTAAAAATTCCACGTCTGGAATATGCTGCTTCTAATGGGCCAAAAAGTAATCCGTATTCTCTTGGTTTGTGTACAGTGAGTGTTAAGACAGCAGTTTATTCTTTTTTTTTTTTAAATTAACATATAATGTATTATTTGCCCCAGGGGTACAGGTCTGTGAATCATCAGGCTTACACAATTCACAGCACTCACCAGAGCACGTACCCTCCCCAGTGTCCATAACCCAGCCACCCTATCCCTACCCACCCTACCACCCAGCCACCCTCAGTTTGTTTCCTGAGATAAAGAGTCTCTTATGGTTTGTCTCTCTCCCCAGTCCCATCTTGTTTCATTTTTTTCCCTCCCTATCCCCCACGACCCTCCTCCCTGCCTCTCAAATTCCTCATATCAGAGAGATTATATGATAATTATCTTTCTCTGATTGACTTACTTTGCTTAGCATAATACCCTCTAGTTCCATCCACATCGTTGCAAATGGCAAGATTTCATTTTTTGACGGCTGCATAGTATTCCATTGTATATATATACCACATTTTCTTTATCCATTCATCTGCTGATGGACATCCAGGCTCTTCCCATAGTTTGGCTATTGTGGACATTGCTGTTATAAACATTTGGGTGCACTTGCCCCTTCGGATCATTACATTTGTATCTTTAGGGTAAATACCCAGTAGTGTAATTGCTGGGTTGTAGGGTAGCTCTATTTTCAACTTTTTGAGGAACCTCCATACAGTTTTCCAGAGTGGCTGTACCAGCTTGCATTCCCACCAACTGTGTAGGAGGGTTTCCCTTTCTGCACATCCTCGCCAATACCTGTCATTTCCTGACTGGTTAATTTTAGCCACTCTGACTGGTGTGAGGTGGTATCTCACTGTGGTTTCGACTTGTATTTCCCTGATGCTCAGTGATGTTGGGCACTTTTTCATGTGTCTGTTGGCCATTTGGATGTCTTCTTTGCAGAAATGTAAGTTCATGTCTTCTGCCCACTTCTTCATTGGATTATTTGTTTTTTGGGTGTTGAGTTTGGTAAGTTCTTTATAGATTTTGGATACTAGCCCTTTATCTGATATGTCATTTGCAAATATCTTCTCCCATTCTGTCGGTTGTCTTTTGGTTTTGTTGACTGTTTCCTTTGCTTTGCAAAAGTTTTTTTATCTTGAAGTCCCAATAGTTCATTTTTACCCTTGCTTCCCTTGCCTTTGGTGATATTTCTAGGAAGAAGTTGCTAGGGCTGAGGTCGAAGAGGTTGTTGCCTTTGTTCTCTTCAAGGATTTTGATGGATTCCTGTCTCACGTTGAGGTCTTTCATCCATTTTGAGTCTATTTTTGTGTGTGGTGTAAGGAAATATTCTAGTTTCATTCTTCCGCATGTGGCTGTCCAATTTTCCTGGCACCGTTTGTTGAAGAGACTGTATTTTTTCCATTGGATATTCTTTGCTGCCTTGTCAAAGATTAGTTGATCATAGAGTTGAGAGTCCATTTCTGGGCTCTCTATTCTGTTCCATTGATCTGTGTCTGTTTTTGTGCCAGTACCACACTGTCTTGATCACAGCTTCGTAATAGAGCTTGAAGTCTGGAATTGTGATGCCACCAGCTCTGGTTTTCTTTTTCAACATTCCTCTGGCTATTTGCAGTCTTTTCTGCTTCCATACAAATTTTAGGATTATTTGTTCCATTTCTGTGGGAAAAATTGATGGTATTTTGATGGGGATTGCATTAAATGTGTAGATTGCTTTAGGTAGCATAGACATTTTCACAATATTTGTTCTTCCAATCCATGAGCATGGAACATTTTTCCATTCTTGGTGTCTTCCTCAATTTCTTTCATGAGTACTATATAGTTTTCTGAGCACAGATTCTTTGCCTCTTTGGTTAGGTTTATTCTGAGGTATCTTATGGTTTTGGGTGCAATTGTAACTGGGATCGACTCCTTAATTTTAATTTCTCTTTCTTCTGTCTGACAGCAGTCTATTCTTAGTGGGCTGTGTGGGCTGTGTCCTGGGGCATTGTCAGTTTGGTCGATTGGTTGGCAGGGTTTCATATTTGTCCTCACTTAGATCCTATTCATCTTTAGCTAGTCCGCCTGGAATGCTATCCAGTCCAGTGCAGCAGTTTTGTCAGTAAAGACCATTACCAAACTGTTATCCGTGTAATGGAAGGTTTGGACCTAGATGGCGGTTCACGTGGTACTTGGATTTATCTAGGTCAGATGATAATATAGTTCTGAAGAGTTTGGACCTGGAAACAGTGTCTGTATCTGTTATAAATGTTGACCAAACCAAACCATATTCTCAAACCTGATCCAGGTTCAGAGCCAAGATAATAAACATGTCAGTTCGGACTTTCCCTGGAAAGAGAGCAGGAGACCCAATCTGGTACTTGTGTCCAATCATTGTGTCTCTAGGGTTCTCTAACGTACCCTGAAGATTTTGTGTCCAGAATAGAAAATGGTCAAAATGAACCTCGCTGTTAACTCTGTAGGTTAACTCCAACGTAAATCGAGGCCTGATGCCGCTCCGACTGTGTTGGGCTTTAGAGTGCTGCAGCTGGTACTTTCTAGCAGTAGGACCTAGGACTTACATCCAGGGCTCCTTTTTAGACAATGAACCATTTACTTTGAAATTTTTTAAGAATTTTATGTCAAAATAATACATGCACAGTTTATAAAACCAGATAGTACAGAATGGCCGTAGGGTCCCGCCCCTCCCTTCCTCATGAGTAGTCCTGTTCACCAGAGAAAAGCAGGTATTTTTCAATTGTAACATTTTATTGAAATATGTGTGTGTTGCAGTTTATGAATTTTTGCAAACAGCATACACCCGTGTAAGCACCCAGATCAAGATACAGAACTTGATCTGCACTGCAGAAGCCGCTTTGTTTACCACGCCCCCCATAAGGGTGACCGTCTTCCTGACCATGTAGATAGCGGTGGCTCGTATCCGTATGCTGTGTACATGGGGACGGGAGCAGAGGCGCTGGACCCCCGTGGGCGGGCCTGGCCCTCACAGCCCGGCCGTGGTGTTCTCCGCGGAACGGGAATCATTTCTCAGCACCAGCACCACACAGGCCGTGCTGGGACCGTCCTCAAGTCTCAGCCCTAAAACAAGAGGACGTCACGTATCACACAAGTAACCACACAGCTTCCTCTCCCAGCTGACTGGAGTGACTTCTGCTTTCGTCGTGTTTTCAGCAATTATCACGTAGTCCCGTTCTGCTTCTCTTCCCTCCTTGATAAACATCATTACGATCCCAGTTGTAGAATTGTCTGCCCCCGTTGCCCAGCAAAACCACATGGTCCTCGAACCGTCGTCCAGTCCCCTGGCATCAGCCCCGTCCTGTGACCGGCGTGTCTGGGCTGTCCTCCCACAACCGGGCGGTGTCTCGGGAGGGAGTCACTGCGACTGCTGGCCAGCGTCACTCGTTCCGTTTGTCTTCTGCGGTTTGTGCGTGTGTCACGTTTGCTAAAGGAACAGATCTTTAAGGCATTTGCTCATTTCGTCCAAATTGCCAAATGTAATGGTGTATCTTTTATATAAAGTTCTCATAACTTTTTGATTTCACTTGGTTTTGTAACGATGTCTCTCCTTTTCTTGACAGTGATAATTTTTCTTTTTTTCCTCGATCCACCTTCAGCGAGGGTTCATCTGTTCTACTAATCTTTTCAAAATACCGACTTTTCACTTTGTTGATTTCCTTTATTTTTTTCAAAGTTTTGAATTTTAATTAATTTTTTTTGTTTTGTTTCACATTTTTATTTGAATTCTAGTTAGTTAGCTGACAGTACAGTATTGGTTTCAGGAGTGGAATTCAGTGATTCATCACTTACATACGACACCCAGTGCTCCTCACGACAAGTGCCCTCCTTAATGCCCATCATCCTCTTTATTGTATTTTTGAACTGGCTTTTCCTTTTTATTATTCCGTTCCTGTTGTTTTTCCTTAGATTTCCTTTGGTGTTCTTTTTTCTAGATTCTTGAGATGGAAATTCAAGATACTGACATTTAATCTTTTTTAAAATATATGCATTTATGTCTGTACATTTCCCTTGCAGCCCTCCTCCAGCTTCATACCAGAGTTTCAATTTTTTCTTCAATTCATTGACTTACATAACTTTATTGTTGTTATTTAATTTCTGGGTACTTGGAGATCTTCTAGTTCCCTTTTTTGTTACTGATTTTTAGCATAACTCCATTGTGGCCAGAGAACGTACTCTGCAGTATTCAGTTGTTTGAACCCTGTTGTGCTTTCTCTATAATCGGACATTTCATTAATTTTTCCATGTACACTTGAAAATTATGTGAAATTTGCTCTTTGTTGTTTTAATTTTTCCTAAAGTCAGTTATGTCAGGACTGTTCTTGTAGTGTTGTTTTCTCTTACTCTCTTTTCCCTTGTTTTTTTTAATTTCTTGAGAGAATTTCTTAAAGGTTCTATGATTTTTAAATTTGTTTTTCTTTTAGTTCTTTTAGTTTTTGCTTTATTTTTTATTATTTTTTTTAAAGATTTTATTTATTTATTTGACAGAGAGGAGAGAGATCACAAGGCAGAGAGGCAGGCAGAGAGAGAGGGGGAAGCAGGCTCCCTGCTGAGCAGAGAGCCCGATGTGGGGCTCGATCCCAGGACCCTGAGATCATGACCCGAGCCAAAAGGCAGAGGCCCAAACCACTGAGCCACCCAGGTGCCCCTAGTTTTTGCTTTAAATATCTTGAAGCTGTGTTTTGGGGTGCATACATATTTGAAAATGTGATATTTTCCTGTTTTCTTTATCATGATGAGATGTCCTCCTTTTTCTCCAGAGATGTATCAAGTTTTAGAGTCTGCTATTAGAATGGTTATACTACTCTGGGGGACTAGTGTCTGCATAGTAGTAATTTTTCTTCTTTTACTTTCAGTCTTCTGTTGGTCTTGTTTCTCAAGGGCAGCTTTCTCCAGTTTATCACTCGGTTTTCATTTTCACTCACTGTGTAGTCTTACGGTTTGTCACGTAATTTAACGCAGCTAACCAGGTCATTTGATACCTGATCCAGTTTTGTAACTAACCTGGTTTTATTTTTTGATAAAACATTTTCTGTTTCTTGTATCAGTCACCCCCCATATAACAATGTATATCTTTGATTCTTATTTTATTACAAATAAATACTTTGCCACTTCTCCAGGGCACTTTATTCCGCAGACCCCCACCCGCCTCTGCCTCATTGCTGTGATGCATCACCACCGTCACAGGATGTTCTAATGACTGTCTTTAAAATCTGTATTTACACAGATTGATCCTTTCTGTGGTTCTATTCTCCCATCATTCTCCCATCATTTTTCTCCCATCATTCGAATTCTCCCATCATTTCCATCATCTCATTTACATCTAGGTAATTTTTCTTTTTTTAAATATTCATTCTTGTTGGGTTCTGTTGGTGTCAGGTGTGTGGTCCCGTGACTGCGCACTCCCAGACGCGGCTCAGTGCTCGTCGTGGGAAGCGTGCTCCTCACCTCCGTCCACACTACTTTTCTTCTGTCTGAAGCATTTCCTTTTCTATTTCCTTTTCTATTTCCTTTAGGGAGGGCCCACTGGAAACAAACTTCTTCTTTTATTTTTGAAGGATATTTGTTTTTCTGCCTGACATGGAATCCTGGGTTGGAATTTATTTTCTTTAGCACTTTAAAGTTTTTATTCCTTCACTTCTAGCTTTTGTCATTCCTGTTGAGAAATCACCTGCTGGTTTTATTGTTGCTCTTTAGTAAGTGATGGGTCATTTTTCTCTGGATGCTTTAAAACTTTTGTCATTGGTTTTAGTGGTTCGATTAGGATGTCCTTAGGATTGGTTTTCTTTGCATTTATCCTGCTTAAGTTTTCTTGAAACACTCCAGTTGATGTAGAAGTATTTCATTGGGCTTTTAAATTTGTGTTTTTCTGGTAACGATTGTAGTTCAACGTTGTTTTGATATTATTTTTTGGACATTTATATATCCTTTTTCATAAAGTGCTTATCGAATTATTTTCATATTAACTTAAAAAAAGTTTTTAGGTAAAATTTAAAAATCTATTCTGAGGTTCTCAAAAATTCCTTACAATACTTTTCTTAGTCTTTGAGAATAATCTTTGAAAGTGTGTATTATGTACTTAAAAATTATTTGTTGTCAATTTAAAATTGTAAGTTTTGTGTATAATTGCTGATTTATTTCTTGGTATGTGTTGTATAATGGATATCATTGTTTTTTTAAATTTTGGAATATACTGTTTTATGAAGCAGAACTTTATGTTTCTGAGGTTAATTTCTCATCTCAAATTCTTGTATATGGCAGTCTGAATAAGTCCCTTTGAAGTTAATAATGGGCATCTTTGCAATTACTCATATATTGATTTTCCTAGGTTTTCACTTTAAGTAAAACGTCTTAAAAACTAGTAAAATGAACATTTTTTTAAAAAGTTATTTATTTTAGAGAGTGATAGAGGGACAGAACAAGTGGGAGGGAGAGAGAATCCCAAGCAGACTCCCCACTGAACAGGGAGCCCGACGCGAGACTCGATACCAGGATCCCGGGATCATAACCTGAGCTGAAGTCACACGCTTAACCGACTGAGCCACTAAGGCCCCTCAATGAACACCTTTTAACTGATAAATCCTGTAGAGAATTGTATATAATCGAGTTGTTATTTTTTTGTGTGTCATCTATAATTAGTCATTTCGGAAAAATTTGGAATGAAATGTAATATGCGTATATATTTCTTTGATGCATCAGTATCCCAATATCGTCTTAATGACTAGTGTTTAGCCCTGTCTGTGTATGTGCTGATTAATAGGGCATTCTGGTTACTAGTTGCTTGAGTAGCTAATTGTTGCTGTTCAGTGCTCTATTGAAGAGCCTGTGCTACCAACTATTTAGAAATACTGGGAGATACAAATTATATTTTTTAATGTCATGAAGCAAAAGACGAATATTGAAGCCAACTAATTATGTCGTTTTAAACAAATAGGGCCACGTTATGTAGTACAAATAGGTGACAAAGTTATTGACTACAATGAAGAATTCCGCCTTTTCTTGTCAACAAGAAACCCGAATCCCTTCATCCCTCCGGACGCGGCCTCCATCATCACAGAGGTTAACTTCACTACGACAAGAAGTGGGCTGCGAGGACAGGTACGTGGACAGTGAGATGTGACCTCTGCAGTCTCCCGGAGCTTTGTGAACTCAGCAGATACTCTGAATCGGAATCGCCTTTGTGGAAGTGATGAACATTTAAACTTTGAAACCATCTTGAAAATATATCTGTGGTTTAGAGTGAAGCGTTCGGGTTTACTTTACAGTTAGTGTTAGACTTGTGCATTTGTCGTTAACATCGGAGTGCTGCTTCTCCCAGTAGCGGGTTAATTTTCGGGTCGAATTCTGTCACGTGTGGTCGAGTTTGAGAGAGGGAAGGATCATAGGTTAAGATCGGCCATGTTTTCTGTTTTAATTGTGAAAGCTGAAGTTTAAATATGAGGACTGCATTTAATTGACTTGTTTGACTGCGTCGAGGGCGAGTGTTTGATTCCCCATTGGACATCTGTTTTTTCCACTAGAACATACGCATCTTTGAATTTTCATATCTGTGTATGACGTCTTACAATTTAGACCATTATGGGAATCTCAAAATGATTTTTTACATCTAGGCTTTTACTTATGTAGTTTCCTCACTCATTTTCCTTTTAAGGCTGTCATGCCTGTTGACTTTGAGTCATTCTTTTTTTTACTCACCTAACAATTGTAGACTCTCCTTGTTTTTTCTTACAATATACAGCTCACAGCATGTATTTTTGGAGATGGTATCTTTTGACTTACTTGGATGATACTTATAAATAAAACCGTGAAGGGATTACTCAGAGCATGGTAGAATTATTTGACAAAATTGCTCATTCTGTCTAGAATCTGCCCATCCCCACGCGACAGGGGCTCAGATCTGTCAGAAGCGCTCAGTGAGGTTGCTTGTCCAGCAGATTTGCGTTTACATGTTTTATGACCCATTGGTGTCATAAACCCTAATTTAAAGTTTCAAAATGAAGAATTTGACATAGCATTTTAAAAACAGCTTTAGGAGGATTCAGTTAATTCATCCATTTAAAGTGTGCAATTCCATGGTTTTTTTTAGCAGGCTTGTGGGTTCTTGCAGTAACTCTCTGCTGAACATTTTAAAGAACAACCAGACTTTTCCAAAGTAACTGTGCTTTACTTTCCCGCCAACAATGTGTGAGGATTCCGCTCTTTCGCCATCTTGCCAACACACCTTGTTATCTGTCTTTTCAATTGCAGCCATTCTAGTGGGGGTGAAGTGGTATCTCACTGAGATTGCAATGATAGAGTATTTTAAGTAAGAGATCTCTTTATTTCTTTGTAGGAATATTTGCCACTTAAGAAACCTAGTTTCCATAATTGTTATATATTTAATTTTAGAACTAAATATTACACGTTGATATGTTAAATAATACAATTTCTTACAGATGTCCTATACTATTTAATATTTTATCGATCAGTTTATTTGCCTCTTTTTTTGTTGGAAATAATTATGAAGTGTCTCTTGTTTAACGAAGAATCAAATGAAGTACATAATATCATAATCGTTGTAATATTTGGTCAAACACAAGGCCTGTTTGTGGGAAGTTTATGTTTTGTTTTGTTTGAACTTTACCACTAAAATAACTTTGACTTAAAAAAAATTTTTTTTTAAGCTTTTGGCTTTAACTCTTCAGCATGAGAAACCTGACTTAGAGGAGCAGAAAACAAAACTATTACAACAGGAAGAAGATAAGAAAATAAAGTTAGCCAAGCTTGAAGAATCTCTTTTAGAGGTAAAATTTAGTTATTCAGGATGCTTTCTTATATTACATTTTTTTTAGTGAACGTAATTAACAATTTTTAAAAAAGTCAATAGTACCTTCCACATGTTTTTGGTTGTGTCAAAGACATGTCAATATATATCTTAAAATCAAAATTCAGAGAGAAAAAGTAGATGTCTTGAAATACAAGATCTTAAGAAGTAATGGTAATGTCTAAGTTAAGTGATTTTTAAGGAATACTAAGTTTATACTGCATTATTTCACTAATATTTAATTATCTACTATATGCTTAGAATTTCTTTTTTTTTTTTTTTTTTTTTTTTTAAAGATTTTATTTATTTATTTGACAGAGAGAGAGATCACAAGTAGGCAGAGAGGCAGGCAGAGAGAGAGGGGGAAGCAGGCTCCCCGCCGAGCAGAGAGCCCGATGCGGGGCTCGATCCCAGTACCCTGAGATCATGACCTGAGCCGAAGGCAGAGGCTTTAACCCACTGAGCCACCCAGGCGCCCCTATATGCTTAGAATTTCAAGCAGCATTAAAATATAGCATGAAATTATGATTTAATCTGTAACTTTAAGTAGTTTTTATTAGATTGATAAAATTAATACATATGCTTTCATGATATAGTATGTAATGATTTACTCTGTCATTCTCATAAGCTATAAAATGTTGAAATTCTTTTAAAATAACAAGTTCTTATAAACATAAATTAATGATAGCTGATATGAGCTTCTTTTAATTGGTTATTTTAATATTTTAATATTCACATCATTTTATTAATTTTTGCTGCAGACACTTGCCACATCCCAAGGGAATATTTTGGAAAATAAGGATTTGATCGAATCTTTGAATCAGACGAAAGCAAGCAGTGCACTTATTCAAGAGTCACTGAAAGAATCTTACAAACTCCAAGTTTCCCTTGACCAAGTAATTATTTCCTTCTTTTTTGTAATCTTTTATCATGTTTTCTTAAACTTTTATGTTAATACGACTAGAGAGTCAGGACTTTGGGGTAATGACGATTACAAAAAAAGAAAGTTCTTCAGAAACCCCAGAGCCGTGGGTCTGATGGGTCCTGCTGTGGAGAGTGGGGTGAGATGCTCAGAGCACGGAGAACAAGGTCTGCTGGCCTCTGCTGACTTCTGGCCTAACGTTAGTTAGCTCAAGTTCTGGGGCGACAGTTTTATACTGAAATTGAAAATGAGAGTATTGAAAATGACTGTTAAGAGTGTCTGTGTCATCCCGGGAGCTTTTTAAGATTAAGGCACGTTCATTATATTAAGAGTTGTAAGGTGTCTTTTCCGTTAAAAACATTTTCTTAAGATGCCATGGCTTAAAATGCCTTTTGCTTTTCTTTTGAAAATCCCTTTTGCAAAATCCTAACCCAAGTTCAGAACAGTCCGTCTTTTCTTCCCCTGCACTCTGGTGATGGAGCTTTGCTTGAAGACGGACAGACGCCTGGACAGATGCGGGTTACTGTGCATTTCCGGGCGGCAGCCTCCCCTGGGCCCCCGCTGATCTTTCAGCCCTTGCTCCCGCTGTGCCCCTGCATGGCATAGAGTAGCAGGGGTGCGGCCCGCGCTGCCTGGGCCTCCTGGCTTCCTGCCGTCCCTCTCCTCTGTCCGCAGCACTGGCCCAGCCTTCCTCGCTTTTCCTCCTGCACACACATCCCTGAGTCAGCCCTGGGACGTTCCCGGCATCACGGCTGCCATCCTGGCGCTGGGATCAGAGTGACCCCTGATCCCCGCTGGGAACCTGGGGCCGCGCACCTCTGGGGCCCCTTCCCTTCCGACCCAGGGAGTCCGTGTGCTCACGGGCTCCGTCTGTCCTGCGCTGAACCCGGCCGCTTCCAGGCTCGATCCCGCCCCCCTGTGCTCTACACTGGGGGTCGGCACACTCCTCGCCCGTGGGGGCGGCGGTGCCCTGCGCTCTGGCGACCCTGAGCTGCTTCCCGCCAGGAACACAGGGTCGCACGGCTTATTCTCGGGTCGCGATTGCCTACCTTTTCTCCTTACCCGCTCCATCGTGCCAGTGCTCCTGGCCGCCCGCATGGCCGCCCGCGCCCTCCGGGAGCCGGAGATTTCTTTAACTGCAGGCACTGAGCCCTGCAGGAGGACGGCCGGCCAGGCGGGGCTGGTGGGGCCGGTGGGGCGTCCCTGGGCTGCTGCGTGCAGGCAGGACGGGGAGGGTGGCGGCTGGCAGCCCAGTGGCCTCTAGGTGCCGGGAGAGCATGCCGGCGCTAAGATGCTCTGCCTCCCATCCTCCGGTCTGCAGGAGCGGGACGCCTACCTTCCCCTGGCCGAGAGCGCCAGCAAGATGTACTTCATCATCTCCGACTTGTCCAAGATTAACAACATGTACCGCTTTAGTCTGGCTGCATTTCTCCGGCTTTTCCAGCGAGCTCTGCAAAGCAAGCAGGTATGCTGTCCTTACCCCACAGCAGCCAGGGACGGATCCCTTGACTAGGGGCTTAGTGTAGAGTAAGAATTTCCTGCGAAAACTGGTTTAGAATTCTCTCTCAGAAGGCCACATGGAACAACTTCAAACTGTATCTAAAGACACTAGCTCCTGAGTTGTGTCCTGTGCTCTTAGCCAACTATCCCACTGCGACAGTCCCCTTAATGGAAAGGATTTCAATTCTGAGTACAAATCAATCAGTAATAGATTATCATTAAAATGGTATAAAGCTAAGAAACTATCGGCATAATCCCATTCCTTGGGGAAAACAACATTGAAAACGTCGCTGTTGGTTGTTTGAGGCTGTGGTCCGCGCCAGGTCCCGGAGCTAAGCAGGCTAGAGGACAGTCCTCTGCGTTACCGAGTGTGTCTGCTAACCGACGGAGCGGTCTTCGCCCAAAGGTGTCACACGCTCTTTCCAGTAAGCCTCCGTATGGTGTGGACAGCTCGCATGCCCTCCGCGGGAAGCCGCGCGGCGTGGGGAGGGTCGCGAGGCTGGGGGCTGTGAGCCCTGTACGCACGTGCCAGGTGCACGTTTTCTGACCCCGGGCTCAGCCGATCGCACGGTGGCTTTCTTCGGCTCATGGCCGAGCAGAGATGGCTCACCTCTCTTGGACAGTGTTTGGGGACCTCGGCTGGGACACGCGGGGAAGAGCGGGCTGGGGGGGGAGGCTGCACCTGCACGCCGGGTGCCTGGGGCTGCAGAGCTTGGTGAGGGGGACGCCGGGCTGGGCTTCCTCGTGGCACAGAGTGGCGATGTCTGGTAGGACGTGCTGGGGCCAAACGTGTGTCCCAGCGCGTGAGGCAGGAGCTGTCGTAAGTCAGCCTGGGGTCGGTGTCAGCGGCGCTGGGTGCTGTTGGGCGGCAGCTGCCGTGATGGAGAGCGTGTGTGTGTGTGTGGGGGGAGGGGGGCTCACCTCCTGGCAGGAGGGTGTCCCGAGAAAGGGCGTGTGTTTTCAGACAGCCAAAGATGTTGATGGTTTCTCGTTTTTTAGTGGGCTGCTTCTCTAATCTTCTCCTGAGTGAAATTCCTAGACCTGGATGAGTGGGACCAAGGTGCCCGTCTGTGAGCTCTCAGACAGGTGCCGTTTCATTACCTTTGGGGACACGTGCTGTTGGCGTGTAAACCGAGGCAGTGAGGGCACCTTTTCCAACTGTGTCTCTGCCAACCGTGGATTATATCAGATCTTCTAGTAGGTTTTGCGTGATAAATTTCTCATAAATTACTTAGAAAGTACACAATTATAAGTTCATTTAAAATTCTTTCTTGTCCTTTAGTCAAAAAATATTCCTGTTAAAAGTCAGTGACTCTGAAGGAGTATGAGAGCTGATGAAGAGGTTAGCGGTTCTGCCTGAACCCGCAGAGAACGCTGGTTATTGTGCCGCGTAGCTCCGTGTCCCCTCAGGACCCAGTGGTCTTCCGTAGTGTGGCTCTTGAATAACACTGCCTTTGTGTGTGCATCTGTGTGTGCGTGTGTATGTTTGTGTGTCTTGTGTGCGCGTGTATATGTGTGCATATGTGTGTACATGTGTGTATGTGTGTCTTGTGTGCACATGTGTATGTGTGTATATGTGTATGTGCGCCTGCATGCACGTTTGTGTGTATGTGTGTGCATATGCACGTGTGTATGTGTGCGCATGTGTATGCATGCGTGCACATTTGTGTGAGCATGTGTGTGCGTGTGTGTGTATGTGTGCATATGTGTATGTGTGTGTGTGTGTGTGTGCGCTTGAGTTTATTTGAAAAGGCGCTGTAACTTGAAATCTAGAGCAGTAAACTTGCTCTCCGGTGTGCTGGAGGTCCATGAGGTCTAGCAGCAGCGCGCTCCTTCTCGCTGTAGAGTGTCTTACTGTCACATGCGGTCTTCGAGAAGCAGTAGTGAAGGGGACGGGCGGTTTGCCACGGGAGCTCTCAGGCAGGACAGGTACCCCTGGGGCCGGCCGGGACCCGCTGCATCTGAGCGCCAGCCCGTGAGGTTTTGTGTCGGGGTCACAGCTCACCCTGCTTATCCTGGACGTAGTTCTCTAAATGTTACAGTTGTCATACGAGGTTTTCTCTTGTCAGTTATAGTCATAAGGAAGCAGGAAAATTTAGCCTCACTAGTGTACCAGGGTTGAACTTTCACGGCCTGTTTCCTCCAAGTGCTCCCTGAGGTGACATGTAAAACTCTGTCCCACTTGGGGAACAGACCAGCCTTGATGGTCCCCTCCGCCCGCGTCCACACCAAACCCTCCTTCAGTAAGCAGAGGGAACAGCCTTTGGTGGTATTTTCCAGATCACGGCAGTCCCGTACCATACAGAAGTACAGAAGAGTTGGAAAACTAAAGGTGGTACGATTTCTTAAACAGCATCAACGTCGAAGTTATTGTTCATCCTTAGCTAACCGGGAAGGTGTGGTGTAAGATTGTTCAGGTTCTTGTATTGAGGATGAGAAAATTCTATATTGGGTGGTTCTGATCACCCTGTTTTGGGGCTGCATTGATCATTATAATACAAGGAATGAAATGGTTTAACCCATACTCATATAGTATTTTTAAGGCCATTAGGTATCAAAGTGGTGTTATCAAATTCAATTCATATTATATTATTGGAAATTGACTAATTTTCATTCATTGAAAGCCTTAACTCTGTGCATTAAAGAAAAATACATCAAATATTTTTATTGTATTATTGTACAAATTTAATGCACTTGTTTGGTCCCTTGAGTTGACACAGATAATTGTTCAGAGTCAGCTTCGAGTCTGGAGGAACGGTTTATAGGTGTGATGATGCTATGAGGTATCATCTAAATGTTTATACATTTCCTAATGGTTTTTCAAAGTTTCCAATTGTAACCTGCAGGATTCTGAAAACACAGAGCAGAGAATCCAGTCTCTAATCAACTCACTGAAACATATGGTCTACGAATACATATGCCGTTGTCTATTTAAGGTAAGAAGTACTGTTTTTTTCGTGTATAAAATACTACCTGGACTTTGATTTGATACAGTATTACAGTTAAATTGTGTAACATGTACCTGCAGAAAGGTATTGAAATGGGCATCCCTGGTACTTTCCCAGAACGATGCTCATTGCTCGTGGAAGGTCTCAGAGCATGGCGGACTGTAGTGGGGAGGGAGCAGAACGACGAGCGAGGAACGGGGGGCAGACGTGCCGTGGGCCGGCCGCCGTGGCTCTGGACGCCCAGCAGCCCAGGAGGAGGACACTGTGACAGGCCGTGGAGGTCGTTTTCTAGCTGCACTGGTGTCCCCGCCTCAGCACTGGTGCCAGTTGGCACCACAGTAGTGTTTGTTTGGGGGTCTGTTTGGAGCACTTGCTCTACACAGTTGTTAAAATCCAAAATATCTCTTGACATTGCCGGTGTCCCCTAGGTTGGGGGACAAAACTGGTTCCATTCCTGGTGTTAGGATGCCTGATCCTGAGTTATGAAATTTGTCATGGGCGTCTTTGTATTACAAGGGCCCTGAGGAGTATAAAATGAAATGTATTTTAGAAATTTTTGAATATTGTAGAAAACAAAAGCTTTCACTTAGGATTTTTTTTTTTAAGTACCAGTCTTTGGGTACAGGTTGAGATAGTTGAGGAAGGGCTTTGTAAAGGCAATTAACTGCGTGAGAAAAATAGAGTTACTGTGGTACAGTTATGTGGGGTTCTTAGAAAATCTTGGAAAAGATACAGTTGATACATTATTTAGAAAGGGACAGTAAGTTTTTGAGTAGAGTCAAAATATTGATGTTCTTTACTCGAGACAAGGAGCATTATTACTGGAAGCTCACAGACCTATAGGTGGACATTTCTGGACGTTTCTTTAATGAGAACTGTGGAGATACTGTATAGGTCAATAGACAGTGTATATGTGTATTTCGGAGCTCTTATGGTTCGCTATCCTTGTAAAAATCACCTGTTTGGCCCCCAGTTTTAACTTGTATACACGAGGAATTGTAAGGAGACAAACTCAAAGCCCAGTTTGTCCCGAAAACGTTATGACCTTAGATATGAGGATGGCATCTCTAACATTCATATCATGTATTTTTGCACATAATACTTAAACATTTTTATTACACGGACACAAATTTATATTTTCTGAAAGAGTTTCAAACTTTATGGGACTATATACATGTATGGAAAAGCTATAAAGAAGAACCCTTTGTCATTTCTCCCCGTTCGGATGCTTCACTCCCTTCGAGTGACCCAGCCTGAGGCTCCGTTGGCTCCTTATTGTCCATTTCCTTTCTCTCCCCGTGCGTGTGTGCAAGTACATAATGTCTCGTCTTTTCCTTACGATCTGTTTTGTTCTGTTGCCTTTCTTTTGTTGTGACAGGTCTTGAAGATCTTTCCATAAGTAGAAATATGTTAACCTCATTATTTTTTTAGTGGTTGTGTGGTGTTCTGTGATATGATCATACGTTGTTTTATCTACTACTCTGTTAGTAGATATTATGTATGTGTTTTTTGCTATTATGAGTGACCGCCGTGAAATTCTGTAAATTCATCTTTACGTACATAGGTGTTTCTATTCATTAGATTTCTTCATGGAAGTATAATTGCTAGTCCAAGAAAACATACTTTTCAAATTTCGGTGAATGTTATCAAATTGTTTTCTAGAAGTTTTTTTTATCAGTTAATGATTTTACCCAGTGAGTAATAAAGATATCTTCTTCCTTGTATCCTTGTCAACCCTGGATATTATTAATCTTTCTATTTTTTATCAAGTTATGGCTTATAAATATTTTTATCTCCTCTGAATTTTTATTAAAGGTGTTTATTTTACCTTCCTCCCTTATTTGCCATGTTTGTTGATTTTCTTGGTATTTTAAAGAATAAGCTGTTTATAGAACAAGTCCACTTTATTGTAATTGTTTTTAAATTTTATTTTTTAATTGTTGGATTTATTTTTTGATTGTTATGTTATAAATTCCGATTAGTTTTTATTTTATTAACATATAAGGTATTCTTTGCTTCAGGGGTACAGGTCTGTGATTCATCAATCTTACATAATTCACAGCACTCATCATAGCACATACCCTCCCCAGTGTCCATCACCCAGCCACCCCATCCCTCTCCCCTCCCCCAGCAACCCTCAGTTTGTTTCCTGAGATTAAGAGTCTCTTGTGGTTTGTCTCCCTCCGAGGTCCCATCTTGTTTCATTTTTTCCCCTCTCCCTTTGAAGCTTTAATCTTTCTTATTCTTTTAGCAGATATTTGAGAGCTGCAAAGTTTCATTTCAATCACTCTCCTAAGAATATATTTAATGCTTTTTTACTTTAAAGACCTATGCACTCAGATAGGCTGTGATTTGTGAAAATATCACGGACCTGCACTTATTTTAAGATGCTGCCAAAATCCTTTTGAAAGTAGATATGTTATAAATAAGTATTATTCTTGAAAAATGTTTCAGTGGAAAGATAATAGAAACTTTCCTATTCACTGCAAAGATAAGCAGCTTATTAGGAATTTCTTGTTTCTGATCCATATATCTGTGCCTCTGCTTATGTATTCTTATTTTGTTTTTAGTAATACATTATATTTACTGATGAGATTTAAATCCTTATGCCGTATGTTTTGTAATGTAATTAGGGGAAGATACAATACATGTTCAGTATCAGGACGATTTATTCTGTCTGTGGAGCTTAGTTACGGTTACTTCTTGTAAAAATACATTGAAGTGAGGCTCCAGCCCGAGTTCTGTTGCACGAGATGAGAGCTGGGAAGGTTGAACATCCTCGGCAGTGTAGAGCCCGCGTGGAATTTCTTATTGCCCATCTTGAGAAGTACGTTTCTGTTGTGAAAAATTGCACTCACCTTTAAAAAGCTGTCATGTGAAATTCTAGAGACATGTTTTAACCGGTGATGGAATGTCTGGTTTTGACATTCATATTTCTCTATCAGTGTAAATTAGGCATTCCATGGCGTTCCAGTGATGAATAGCAATTAAGAAAGTGCATTAATTGAAGAGCAGTGAGATACATTTCTCCAGATGGAGCATTCTATTCTGACTTGGGGGGAACTGATTGCATATTTTAGTGGAAGGGTTTTGGATTTGTAGCAATCAGCTTCACATTAATCTGCCCGCCAGTCTCTCTTGCTGATGTTGCTGTCGTGCTGGTGACAGCGTTGTGACAGCGAGAGACCCCGAGACAGAGGCTGGGTTATTAGTATTCACATCACACTCACGGGAAAGCAACTTGACCTGGAACAAAAAATGACGGACTTGTTTTGTAACAGAAACTTCAGACTTTTAATAAACTAAACCAAATGGAGAAAGCTGTCGAGCTCTTTCACTTGAGATTATTGGCTCTGCCATTCTTCTCCTCCAAGAGATCAAAAGTGTTTCTTTCAGTAACCTAAGTATTTTGGACACTTGTAGCCTAAGTAACATATTTAGTTCCCCAGAACTTATGATTATAATGGAACCGTGTACGAGTTAGTGCTTCTCCATATCATTTCTGCATCCCAGTTTATCTTTGGAACAGATACAAAATAGTGGAAGTTGTTGTGGGAGTGTTAAATAATTTCCACATATATTGGATGAGAGTAGAGAAAAGGTTTGGGAAGAGGGTTTGGAGAGCACGTGCTCTAGTGTTGGCCCTTCTCGTGGCGGTAGCCCCAGGGGAGCCCTGATGCGGGGCAGGGGCACTGTCGGCTGAGGCGCCCGTAGTCCCCTCCCCTCCCTCTTCCAGGGAATCGGCCAGTTCAGTAAAATACGCATGAATCACACATTTTAAAAATAAAATCATAGCGTCTCATGATTGTATTTATCTGACAAATCATTGAATTTGGATTCTGGTAGGTTTTTTTTTCTGTCAAAAGGTGTTTTCTTTTAACAGAAAAGTGGAAGTTCTTTGATTGGCTGTTTATAAATTTTATAACTTGTTGCTATTAAAATGAATCCTGATAATTTGGATCATTTTCTTCTGCTTAGAAAATTTCGAAACTTAGCATTATATCTAACCCTTTAGATTTTTGTAAGTAGAGTTGGATTGCATAGAATTGTTCATTAAAATGTGTGACTTCTGGGGCGCCTGGGTGGCTCAGTGACTTAAAGCCTCTGCCTTTGGCTCAGGTCATGATCCAGGGTCCTGGGATCGAGCCCCACATCGGACTCTCTGCTCAGCAGGGAGCCTGCTTCCCTCTCTCTCTCTGCCTGCCTCTGCCTACTTCTGATCTCTCTCTCTCTGTGTCAAATAAACAAATAAAATCTTTTAAAAAAATGTGTGACTTCAAGCACAAATGTGGGTACTCAAGTTCTGTGCTCTCTCGGTATTTTTTAGATGAGAGCAAGGCTTCATATGGTAGTATCTATTTTATACTTTTCCTTGAACGTATTTGAAAGCGAGGAGTAATGTAGAGTACCAGTAAAAGGAACAGATTTCTTATTCTTTCTACTGCTTCTTAATCTCAGAGAATCATGTGGCTTATAGAATTTTTTTAAGATAAATTTCCTCTTCAATACAGTATTTTTTTTTCAGTACAGTATTATGTAGTACATCAGGTTACTATAAAGCGGGTAGTAATTACCCGTTGCCTTACAATGTTCTAGGCACTGTGCAAGTACCTTACATACATTGTTACTTAATTCCTACAACAATCCCATTCTAGAAGGGAGGAAATCTGGATTTAGAGCTAGCACCTTTGTGTAGGTTTTTCAGATGTAGAGGATGTCGGAACTGGAATTTAAACCCACTGCTCGATGCCGAGACTTAGGCTGATAGGGTGTGGGTGAAACAAAACTGTTGTGTCTGGAAATGTGAACTGTGTCCCGTCTCGCATGTGAATCCGGTGCTAATGGTTTTACCCTTTGTGAACACTGATGAGCATGTGTGATGACGGAGGATGGAATGTGTGGCTGATTTATACTATGTAGTCGTCTCTTACGATTTTTCTTCATTCAGCTAATTATGTTGATAATCAGTTGAGATTCTGCTTATTATATATCCCCTTGATAGTAAAGAATTTTGTAAGAGAACCCAAGTGTGATGAGATAAATTGACGTTGAACTAAAAACACCTAAATTTTCTGGTCTGATGAGCAGTGTAGATCAAGGACATTGGAGGTACAAAAATATTTTCTCAACTGGATATTGGCAGGTTTTTTGTTGTTATTGTTTGAAATAAGTATGCTGAAAATTCGTGAGCTTGATGTATTCATTCTTAATTTGACTCCAGTTTATTTGGAAATAATGTGTTCTCTTGTCTCTCAGTAAATTGTATTTTAGGAGTATTTTTGAGTCATAATTGTTCTTTATTAGAATGCTGTTCTTAAATACTTACGGCTAAAGGCAGCTGCCAGCAACAGCTTCTTCGGCCATCTTCAGTCTGGAAAACCGTCGACGGGGATCCCAGTGAGCCTGGTTGGGCCCTGAGGATTTGGACTCCCTGATACCTAAACACTGCGCATCTCCCCCAATGGCAGGTCTTGCTTTTTCTATTTCTAAGTCACGTGGGAGTTATTTCACACGCATGGTAGTTGGATGTAACTGGTTCTCCACACCTGAGTGATGGCCGTCTGCTTAAAGTTTTTCTACTTTGATAATTGGGTTTTTTTTTGTTTTTTTTTTTTTTAGTCATTGACTATGTTATGGTTGTAAACACATGGTTTTTATTTATTCACTTACTAGGCATTTGTTGAGTACTTGCTGTATATACATACACAACATATATATACATATATATGTATATATATACACATACATACATATATATACACATATACATACACAACATATACTTTCATAAAGTAGATTATTGTTTTGCATTGTCTTATTCAAGACACTGACTCTTTCCCACAGAGGGGTGGTGATTTTCTTGCAGGTGAGGAGATCACTTGCTGGTAATCTTTGCAGCCCTCACAGTTAGTCTAGGTGTGGATTGATAATCATATGCATGTATTAGATAGAAGGTATTATTTACAGTGTGGGAGAAGCTATATAAAATGCTTAAATTATAAACTGGTGGGAAAGATGGTGCTTGAGTAGAGGGGTTTTTTGTTGTTGTTAATAAGCATTTACCGTATTTTTTAACAGAAATGAGATAACCTTATTTTAGAAAATTTACAAAATACACTTAAGAGAAAAAGAAACCAAAAATAACCTGTAGTTGTAAATCACCAATAAAAGTTGATAGAATTTTTCCAAATTTTTTTTGCAGATATATATCTATTTATGTTAATATGAATATATTGCCCCTCTTTCCATTGTATGGGCTATGCTATGTATTTTGATTTGAATATTATTTATGATAAACTTTTGAACATTTTGGTTGTTTCAGTTTTTCTTCCATAATAAAAATCTTGCATCAAATAGCCTCCTTTCTTATCTATGAATACATTCATCATCCCTTTGCATAACTTTCTAGAAATGAAATTTCTTGAGTTAGGGGCATATAGAATGTTCTGGATCACGTATGCATACACAGTGATAGATTGAAGATTACTAATGCAGGTTGATCTTCTTGGTAATGACTAATTCAGACCTCAAAATTGGATTTCAGCAAAATAACCTGTATTTTTTAAATGAAAAGTATATGATGACTAATCTTTAGCATTTTCTCTCAAGCTTCAGGTACTTTCTCTGTCCTTCCCACCTGTGACTCAGAAGTGTTCTATGTAGGTGCCACTGGGATAGTCATTTCTTATATTGATGAAAGTAGATAATTTAAAGATGGACACAGATTTCGTGAACTGAAATTTCAGGACTGTGCCTTTCTGAAAATACAAATTTAGAAACAGCAAGATAACATTTGTTATTCTTTTCAGGCTGATCAGTTGATGTTCGCTTTGCATTTTGTTCGAGGCATGCATCCTGAACTTTTTCAAGAAAACGTAAGTGGGGGTAAAGGAAGAAACTGTTAGAGTAATGTGGAGGTTTGGTAATGGGCAGATTTATGGTTGGAGTAGAAATAACTTCAGTCTGGAAATTATCTATCAACCTGTTAATTTTTTACTAAGTTAAAAATTTAGTGTAAGACGCTAATTTCTGCTTTTCCCCTCTGGGTGAGCCCCGTATTTGGAAGGGATGGTGAGGCAGAGTGACTTAGCCCAATGCTTCTAGACCTTTCTGAACCCCAGCCCCCTGCTTGTCTTGCTCGTGCGGGCTGGGGAGCTGATACACATACAAAGCGGAACCGCGCGGGTGTATAGCTGCCTTATTGACCCCTCCACTGACTTGCTCCGAGTCGGCATGGGAAGCGAGGGGTGGGCCGTTCCCACGACTTTCCTGGCGCCCGGAGCCTTGGGTTAGTCTTTTATATATAATTTATCTTCTTTGTCTATAACTTTATTTCTGGTCTGCCCTATCACCCTCTCTCCAACTCGAAAAGAACCTCTTTCAAGTTAGAGCTAACTAATCCTTCTCTGGTGTGCTTCTGACATTTAAAAACAAATTATTTGTAAGTGATTTTCTGGTTGCGATGCCCCAATCATCAAGTGAGAGTAGAGCAGCAGGGTGGGAGGGAAGAACACGTGGACGGTGTGGCTGTGACCGTCCTCTCCGCTTGGCCAGATTTCATGTCCTGGGCTCTCCTTGTTGGAATCCTTAAAGAACGCAGAGCTTTCCACAGGCCTCTTTTCTCTCTTGCTCTGGCTGACTTGTATCGTTTCTGCTGAATTTGTGAATCTGACTCCTTTTATTTCCACCGTTAGCTTTGCTGCCTTTCCCTCCTCCTGTATCATGTTTTTCGCCATGATCAGTACGTTCCACGCTGTGTAAGATTTAATATTCCCTAGTTTTCCCTGTTGGAGTCCACGTAAATATTGGGAAAGGAGAACGTTTCTCTCTGACTCCCATCTAGTAATAGTAGTCATTTCTATTCCATTGTGACTGTGTAATTTCAGTTGAGAGGAGAGAGTGGTCATGCTGGGTGGAGGCAGGAAGTAATTTTGTTTTTTTTTTTTTTTCTATATTGCTCTCAAATTTTATTTGTTTTTTCTTTATTTGCTGACCAATATGTAACAAAGAATATGATAGTGCCCATCATTATCTGGGGGCAGGTCAGGGTGAGGACAGAGGTCTTCTTGGAGCCCTAGATTCTGTAACCCTGGGTCAGTCATGATTCTATGGAGTAATTTAAAAAAAGAATAATGGCAGTCTTCTCCTAATCTGTTGGAAAAGATAAGTTAATGGAAGTACTTTTCTCTGTTTTTTTCCCAGCATACAGAATTTTTAAATTTTTGGTGCACTTTATTGCTTATTTATTAGTGAAAAATGGCATGTAATGGGGCAAATCAGGACAAAGACTGACTGAACATGACATGTAAATTTTTAGATGTCGAAACATTATATTTATATAGGGAGAGAACTTGTAGTTAATTTTTTGCTTTGGTACAATTATTTCTCCTAGTTTGCATAGGAATGTGTTATGTTGGTACATGAACTCATTCTTGATGTCAGCGTTGAACCAGAAATGGACGATGTGACATGAGTTTTATTTTTTTTCCCACGTCCTTAGAAAGCTGCACTGTAAGCCATCTTATAGGGAAATTGAGAAAATTCTGTTAGCTGGTTAGTATTTTTATATTTTTTGAGTAAATCATATTTTTATTCACTAGGAATGGGATACGTTTACAGGTGTGGTTGTTGGAGACATGTTGCGGAAAGCTGTAAGTAAAAATAATAAAAGTATTTCACTCGTAGGGAAAACAGTTCTGGCTTTGACTTCATGAGATATTATTTGCTTCAGAGGAATTTTAAAATACTGTTGAAATTATACTTTAACTAGTGGAATATATCCTTGCCTCTACTACTGTACTATCAAATGGACCTAAATATTTTTTGTCCTTAGAGACATATATTCTTATGAGAATAATACTAATGAGATACTAAGAAACTAGTAAGTTTCTTTCAGTATATGTTTTATTCCAAGAACACTTTATAATCCTAAAAAAATAAAATTTTGTGTTATGACTAGGAAAATTCTCATATAACTGAAGTTTAAAATGTTTTTAAACATTTTTGATAACTTCACTCAAGTTTAGCTTTTTCTCTACTGATTTTCTATTCGAACATGTAATGAATAATATTTTTCTTCAAAGCAGCATACGCAAACTGCAGTGCAAAATCTAGATTATGTCCGAAGTGCAAGATATTATTAAAAATAATATAAAATTTATGGCCGTTTTTAATTATATTTTTAGGTTTCATAAAAGATTACGTACAATGAAAATGAACACATTTGTGTAGATGGTTATCCATATCTCGTTACATTGAATTTTACAATAGTGTTATATAGAATTTTATAATAGTAAAACAAATTAAGTAATACTACACAGAATGAGTTTTTCAAATCAGTGTTCATACAGTTAGCTAGTCTCTTGTTAATTTTTCTAAGTCTGAATGTGACCAAATAAACCAAAGAGAATCATTGCTCTTCCAAAGGACTGCCAGCAGAGGATCCGGGATCAGCTCCCGTCTTGGATAGACCAGGAGCGCGGCTGGGCAGTGGCCACACTGAAGGTACTCGTGACTTTTCTGCTGTGGGGGTACTTCAGCTTCTTCTGTGTTGGAGTCATCGCTTTGTTTTCTCAGGTGCTCCCTGTTCATCGCAGTGTTGATATTGCTGTGGAGCTGCCGTCAAATCCTTGGGGAAAAGGCTATCAGAGAATTATTCTCCTCTGATTAGTCCTTTAATCCTTAGTTAAATCTTTCATTCAACATATACATGTTTGATCTCCATTGCACAAGGTTCAGTGCTGCGTACCCACAGGGAATAGAGAGAGAAGTAAATAAAAGCTCTAATACGGAAAGTGAAGGTCTTATTGATAGAATAATTCGGGATTGGTAATGAGATGCAGTATGATGCTTGGGAATTTCAAAATCAAACTGTTTCTCTTGCTTTATTCGTCTTTGAAGTATCCCACCCCGGCAGCCCCTCCATGTCCTTGCAGTTCCTCCCTCCCCCGTGGCTCCTCTCTGTTCCCGTGATCCCTCCCTGATCCCTGAGCTTTGACTCTCATTATTCACCTGGGCTTTGCTGCAGAGCCTCTGCTTCTAATCTCAGGCTTCTCTGTTTCATTGTATCTTTTATGTTTTAAACTGACTTATAAGTTTGCGCTCTATTCATACCTTTGGATGACTTCGGATCACTCACTGTAATAAGTCCATCGTCATTTGCATAAGAGAGAAGACCGCCGGACCTGCTCCTTGCCCACCTCCTCCGTTCTATCTCATTCTATCTCGTCCGTCCGCACTGTTTCTTGCACTTGCACCCCCGTTGCTGCGCCCTCCGCCGGGAACGCCCTGTGGCTGTGTCTGCCTGTCAAACATCGATGTCACATCGGAGGACTTACCTTCTTCCTCCTGTCTCTTCTGTTGGCATCTGGCTTGAACGTTCCTACATCACAGTGCCTGTCATACTGAGTCAGGACGATACAGCGTGTCGGTGTCTTCTAGGTTGTAAGCGCATTGAGATTAGGATCCGTGTTGTGAAACTTGCTGTCCCTGACATTCAGTGCAAAACCTGACTCATACGTTCCTTTGATTGTTCCGTAAGTGCCTACTATACTCCAGGTGCATACTTAGTTTTCTGTGATGTAGTTTTTGGTTGCACAAATTAAGATTAGGAGCGGACAAGTTAATGACAAAACAGGTGATGTAGGTTTTGCGTTGTTCTTATAGTCTATTGAGTTAAAGTATTAAGTATTTCTACTATGCTGGTTGACGGTGGAGAGCACAGATGTATAACAGTCTTGGTTCCTTCTTTCTAGGAGTTTGTCACCTAGTGAAACACTTTTGACACAGTCGTAAGACCTGGCTCGTGAACTCCTCATAGGAAAATTAATAATTATTATTTGAACAGCTGATCTCCAGTCACACTTGGGGAACAAAATCTTACGTTTGTAACCTAAAAATTGTAATGATGCTTTTTTACCCACATACTCATTTCTTTTTAAGTAAAGAAATGCAAAACGTTTGGGGAAGCCAGCTTTCCTATTGAAAGAAGGTTTATAATACACATTAATGTTTTATTATCAGTTAACAAAACATTTTTAAGTGGATTATCTCATTTATTTTTTTGTTTTATTTAAATTACAGTTAACATATAGTTCAGTATTAGTTTCAGGCACACAATTTAGTGATTCGACGTGATTTATCTTATTTAGTAATCATACCAACCCTGAGACAGGTATTATTAAATTCTTCTTACAGATGAGAAATGAAAGTAGTAGTGAGTTAAATGAATGAGCCTAAGGTTTCTTTTAACTTAACACAAATTTTTGAACATCTATTATGTGCCAGGCAATCATTAAATGCTTTACATGTATTATCTTACTTTATTATCACAATAACCTGATGAGGCCATAATTAGGCCTGTTGTAGAAAAGAGGCAGGCGGGGTGGAGGGAGGCTGACTGATGGAGCCGGGATCAAACAGGGGGGAAGTCTTGGAGCTGTGACTTCAGTTCAGGCCTTCCGACACCAAAGTCGAAGCCTTTGGTATCTCGATTTTCCAAGTACAGTGTTTTCCTTCCCTGTGTCGCACGACCCCCATCCCGCTCCCCGCATCCCCGGATGGGAGGTGGTGCTGAGGACGGGGCCACGGGGCCGGAGCCCAGCTGCCAGCAGTTCTGTCCGCCGTCTGACCTCAGGCCTCCCGGGCACTTGTCTCGGAGTCTGTGTTTCTTCTCCCTCCTTCCTCCCCTGCTCTGCGCAGCTGCTGCCGCGGGACGGTGGCTCGCGGGTCCTGGTGACTTGTTGGCTCGCTGGGCCCACCGCAGTGTGCAGAACTGTTGGTCGCCTCCCCGAGTGTTTTCAACCCCACGGTGAGGTCACCCTCCTCACGTGACCGATGCGAAAACCAGGCACGGGGCGATGTGGTCGCTGAGAAAGCCGAGTCAGGATTTGAACTCGGCTCCGCGGCGCAGTCGGAGCGGCCCCGCCACTCCGCACGCCTGCCGTTGACCGACGCCTGTGCAAGCCAGTCAGCAGCTTCTGCTTTGTTATCGGTCGTTTTCCCGCCAGGCCTGCACTTAGTGCCTGCGAGTGGTCAGCACGGTGCCCGAGGGGAGCGGGTCAGTGCTTCCAAGCGGGAGGAGGCTGCACTGAGCACACCGGCGCCGCGGGGACTCGGCCACGTGCTCGCGTGTGACACGGCTGGCCCCCCGCTGCCTACACCCCGGGGATGTGACCGGAGTCTAACGTGGCACCAGCACACTGCCTCACTGCCTCCGATTTCTAGCCAGAAAGTCATGATTATACCTTGTGGAGCATAAATTGGTAGCAGTAGGCCCTTCTACAGTAATTGCCACTAAATTTAATAGACTACCATCAAGTGTTAGCCTAATAGGCTTAGATCACTTATTAAAAATAATTAAAGTGAAATGTACTTAATTTTCTGCTATATAAGTTTAATTTTAATTAAGTTACCTCATGAAATTTGGGCAATATAATGGGTTATTTAGAAATGAATATAGCTACTTGGGTGAGGCATCCTTAAGTACTAAATTTAGGTTTATATTCTGTGACATCTTCTATCGGTGCCAATACAGACCTTCCGAATTCACCACTATTTTCAGTGAAAGTTCTCCATCTCGACAGATGTACATTTCTGGTCTTGCAGTCCAGTGTCGATAAAAGTTTGGAGGAGAGGCTGCCGGAGGGAAGGGGGGACGGGCATAATGGGTGAGGTTACAGAAGGAGTGACTCATGGGAATGGCAGGCATGGCACAGGGATGCGGTCCGCGCTGTGGTGATAGCGTTCTGCGGGGGTAGGTGGTGCTAGCCCGGTGTGAGCCCCGCACACTTTAGAGACCCGATCACTGGTGGTGTATCCAAAACTAATGTAGCATATCTACTCCGAAACATTACACTGTACTAAAAAATGGTTTTCTAATGGGCAAAGGACCAGAACAGACATTTTTATGAAGAAGGCATACAGATGGCTGACAGATGGACAAAACAGGTGCTCAGCATCACTAATCATTAGGGAAATGCAAATTAAATCACAGTGAAATATCAGGTCACAACTCTTAGAATTGATGTGATTGGAAAGACAAGAGGTAACAAGTGCTGGCGAGTTTATGGAGAAACAGGAAAATGTGCAACGTCGGTGAAAATATAAATTGGTGCAGCCATTATGAAAAACACTGTGGAGACTCCTCGAAAAATTAAAAATAGAACTACTGTATGCTCCAGCAGCCCTACTTCCTACTTCTGGGTATAAATCCAAAGGAAGTGAAGTCAATGTCTAAGAGATATCTACACTCGCATGTTTATTATTATTATAATTCAGAGCACCCAAGATATAATAACAATTTCTATGCCCATCAATGGGTGAATGAATAAAGAGAATGTGATCTATCGATCTATAATGGAATATTATTCATCGATAAAAATTAGAACTCAGAAAAGCTGCGAAGGGGATGGAGGATGCCATGAGTTGAGGGTGGTGTGAAACGGGGATAAATGTTTGGATGTAAGACGAGTTCTGGAGAATCGAGTGTAACCGGTGGCTCTGTATACTTTAGTAAGAGAGTAAATACTCAATGGTCTCACTACAAAAAAATGGTAGCTTGTAAGTTAATAAATGTGAATTTATTTCACTGTGGTAATTATTTCACAGTGCAAATGCTTATCAAAGCACTCCTTAAATATGTATGATTTTGTCAGTGATACCTCAGTAAAGCTGAGAAAGATGAAGAACGAAGTTCAGAAGAGAGGGTACTCTTTTGAGGTAGAAGGAGATGAATATGCTGAGGTATCGTTTCGGGGGGTGTCGAATGCTCAGTACAAACCGATGAGCAGTCTCGGGTGGAGACTAAGAAGTACAGATTTAGGACACCTAGAGCCAAAGGAAGCAACAGGTTTACGAACGGGACGCATTAAATGAGTGTGCGATAGGAAAAAATGCTTTCTTAAGGATTTGACATCGACAGGAAATTGGGAACATTTTTATGATCCGCCGGGGAACTCGGCTGCGGCGCTGCTTCCCGTGCGCTGCCAGCAGCAGGCCTTTCTCCACGTGGTGCGGGGAAACGTGGGTGCCGGTGTTTGCGGGCAGAGACCCACGCGCTGGTTTAGTACGGCTTTGGACATGTTTGATTTTCTCTACTTCTGGGCTGGGTACGTCTACCATGTTCTTTCCCGTCTAGAAATGCTGAGATAAGCCATGGTGAGGGCAAGGCAGCAGGCAGACTGACAGACATCTGTCGGTAATTGGTTTCCGCTTACTTGGAGCTGTGCACACACGCACACACACACGCATATACACAGACGTGCACACACACGTGCACACATGCATATGCACGCACGCACACATGCACACACATGTATGCACATGCGTACGCACATGTGCACACACGCACACATACACGCGCACACAGCTGTGCACACACATGCACACACAGGCATGCATACACACACGCAAGCACACACATGCATATACACATGCGCACACACATATGCATACACACATGCACACACACATGCACACACTGGGTCTGCTTGTCACTCACTGCACAGTGTCACGGCTGTGTTTCAGATTGCTCTCCCCAGTCTGTACCAGACCCTCTGCTTTGACGACGTGGCTCTCTGGCGGACCTACTACCACAACTCCGTGTGTGAGCAAGAGTTTCCATCTGTTCTGGCGAAGAAAGTGTCCTTATTTCAGCAGGTGAGTTCTCTAAGGGCCTCATACCTGACGTCTGTCTTATCACTCTAAGCCATTTACATGAGGGCGCTGCCTTTGGGTGTCACGTTATGTTCCTGTGGGGAAGGGCCTTGTGCCTGTGGCGTCTCCCCCGGACCGGGAAGTCCCCGGCACAGTGGCTGGTGGGGGTCCCCTCCGCCTCCGCCTGAAGCGTGTCTGTGCCCTAGAGACCACGTCCTAGAGAACGGGCTTTGGGTGTAGTTCGTGCAGGCTCTTCCCTCACTTCCCAGGACTGTGTCTCCGGAAAGGGGCTCCGGGCGAGCAGTGGGGCATTTCCCCCACTGGCCTACAGCAGGGGCTCAGGGCAGAGGCCGAGCGCCGGGTGTCCGGGCCTGGGCCCCTCCGTGTGCCGCTCTTCTCTCCGCCGCCGGGCCCCCTGTCCTGCCCGGGTCTCCGTGGGGAAGGCCGCTTGACCAAGTGGGGCTCAAAACAAGACGGAAACAAAACCAAGAGAAACTATTCGAAAACTTCAACATCTACGTAAACACATAATTGAGCATAAGAAGAGCGACTGGAAAATTTCAGGCAGGATTCGGGGGCCTCTGCTGTCCTGTCGTCAGAAGGGCCTTACGTACCCTTGTTTTCACCTGCTGCCCGGCCCCTCGGTAGATACTGAAGGCACAGCTCACCCGGGACTGTGACTTGCTCGCAGTGACTTTCGATGAGAAGTTGGAGGAAATGAAGGGATTTGAGTAACATTTTCACCCTTACACACGTGACAGTTTGTGTAAGTATCTGTGGTGGGACGGCGATCAGTGTTGACGTGTCCTCGAGGTAATGCTTGTTCATTCACTAACACCGCCACTGGCGTGAAGCTGTCGCGGGAGCGTCCGTGTTTCAGCTTCCCTGCGCTCTGTTGGCAGGTGCTGGTGGTGCAGGCGCTGAGGCCGGACCGACTGCAGAGCGCCATGGCTCTCTTCGCCTGCCGAGCTCTGGGTAAGCCCCCAGCCGCAGCCAGGCCGCTGGCCGCAGGACCTTGGCTCCAGCGGACATTGCATTCTCTGCTGACCTCGGTTTAGAAGATCAGGTCTTTTCCTTCTTTTTGCTTCTCTTAAAACCTCTACCGGATGTGACTGTACTTAATGTCATATTAAGTCTGATGCATACTTGACATCCTGTATTTAGTTACGGTGTTTGAAGTTTAAAAAATTATTTCACGGTGAAAACCCTTTAGACATTTATACGTTTGTTCTTAATTAGGACTTTAAAGCAGGAAATCAAATGTTTGACCTAGATAATTAAAGTGAAACAAAAAAAATAACCATAGTCTTGGGAGAGAAAAATCCTTCAAAATGAATTATTTTTTCTCTAAAGAAAAAATGAAGGATTTGTCTTTTAGTTTATAATCTGTGCAATCCATTTTTAAAATCTCTCATAGTCTTATCAGAAAGAATTAAAAGTTATTCATTTGTAAATAAACTATACTATGTTTTGATTTGCTCAAGAGAATTTGGAAAAACTACATTAAGGAAACACTATGTAAAGTATTTTAGTTGAAGTACAGAGTCATCCAAGAATAGTGGATCTTTATTCTAAACCACAGGAAGTTTGGAAATGAAAAATCTGGCATAAGTAAAAATATGCTGACATTTTTTTCTAGAAATTCTCCATTTCTTTTAACATTTTATTCATCTGTAAAATTTTATGTGGAAATTTTTTAAATTTTTTATTAATTTATTATGTATGTTTTCGTTAAATTACAATTTCTCCTATTAACATGCTTAGCACAGGATTTTAGGAAATAGAGAACAAACATTCTGGGTTTTCCATGCTCCTCTCTGGAAACTTGGCTGAGTAGTCCGTGTCGCGCTGCCGTGTCGCGTCGTTGGTGTTGGCCGCGGCCGGCCGCGGTTTGGGGAGTCGGGTCCGCGTCACTGTTAGTCCGGTGAGCACAGCCTCTCGTGCCCCGCGGACGTTCGTGAGCCGATGGCGGCCCACGCCTAACCTGCTCCCGTGGCACCCGGCCCCTCCGCCCGCTCGTCTCATCCCCAGGGCAACGCTCTGAGGGCGGCTCCTGAGTGTCTGCTCAGCGACAGGGAAGCAGACTCCCACGGCTAGTAAGTGACACGATTCCAGCCCAGCTCCGTAGTTTGCGTCTTACTAATCCTGCAGGGGTCACGTTTCCCCCAGTTTAGAGGGACATTTTTGGCAGGTGCTCACACGAAGCTGTGTCCTTAAGCCCTGGTAAAGGGATGCCATCCGCACCCTCCCCGAGATGTGAGTTTCCTGGGGCTTCGGGAAGTCTCGTACACCGGGTGGCTTCCCGCAACAGAAGGGTGTTGTCTCCCGCTTTCCCAGATCCGTTTCCGCAGGGCCCTGCTCCCTCCGACCCCTGCCGCAGGGCCCCTCCCGGCCCTCCCCGGTCCTGGCGGCTCGCCGGCTGCTGCCTCTTCCTGGCCTCCAGCTGCTTCGTCCGGATGGCATTCTCCCTGCGTGTCTCTTTCTCGCCATGGCTCGGTTCTTACGAGGGCCCTACCCCAGCGTGGCCTCCCCGGGGTGAATGGTTCTCACTGCCTGGCCCTGTTTCCACGTCACGTCACAGTCCGAGGCATCGCAGATACGGCTTCGGCTCCTTTCAGCCCACGCGTGTCGGCTGTCTTCGGCTCCGCCCTCTGGTAGGACATGCGTGTGCACCCGCGTGCAGGCATTTCGAGGCTCTGTTGGACCGGTCACTCGGTCGGCTGCCGATGGGTGTGCGGACAGCTTCTGCCCCGGCCCTGGGCCTCCCTTGCCTTGCACACGAGGGGCAAGTGTCTCCCTGTCTCTGCTGGAACGTCTGTCCACCCGACTCCTGCTGGCAAGTGCAGGTGCCCCTCGGGGTCACTGCAGTGAGACGGGAAAAGCCAGAAGCAGGGCTCGGAAAGCAAGGGGCAGGGCCGGCCTCTGCGCCCACACGGCTTGTGGACTCTTCCTTGGTCTCAGCCCCGCACAATCTCCTTCCGTTTCTCTTCCCTCTTTCCTCTCCTCTCTCCATCTTTGTGTCCCCGTTCTCTCTTTCCTGCACGCGTGTTGCCCTTAGACTCGGGGTTCGTGTGTATTCCGGGGAGCATTTCAACCTCGTGATGAGGGAGGACTCTCCCTCCCAGCCTCCCCTTCAGAATCCCGGGCAGGACTCTGCTGCGCTTGGCTTGGGTAACACGCTCCCCTCTGCAGCTAATCCCACCAGAAGTACAGGAAACGGCGGTTTCCCCCCTAGAAGCCCTGGGTGGGGGGGGCCACTGCTCCAGGAAGTGAGGAGACAGCTGCTGGGGTCCGTCACACGGCGCACATGCTGGACAGCTGGCTGGGGCAGTGCTCCCACTGGCCCTCGGGTTCAAGCGGTTGGGTCGTCGGACCGTTCAGGTGTAAAGTGCTCTTGAGAGCCCTGCTGCTTTAGGGTTACAAGTACCAAACTTGGGATGCTGGGAACTGAGGCGTCTGAACAAAGGTGATAGTGTCCTTTCTCTTGGGACAGATGGTTAGAATTTGCCAATTGTAGGCCCACGTGGTAAGTGACACAGGCTGGTAGGCACATTTATGTGGTGAGTAAGAAACCTGTCCCTGGACTTGCCACTTGGAAGCTGGCTGACGGAAGCAGCCTGTTACCAGCGTTTTGGAGAAAAGGGACGCAGTGAGATAGGAGCTCTGCTCGCCCCTCTGGTACCGTGAGTGAGGCTCCCGTGAGAGGCCGGCCCGGCTGCTCCTTGTGTTTGGTCCCTGCCCTCGTCCCCTTCTCCGGCAGCAGGCTCAGCTGTCCTACAGACGGTCCCCTCCTGGGCTGCTCCTACCGTGTGTCCCCGTGTGTTCCCGGGAGAGACGGAGTGACCCGGTCCCTCGGCGCTCCCTCTGTGTCCTGCTGTGTCCTGCGCATCCCCCCCCCCCCGCCGCCATGTGTCCGTCCCCGCAGCCCCGCGAGTGAGCTTCTGCCCCGCTGCGTCCCACGGTGACGGCTGTGCTCGGGACTTCTTCCGTGCCTCAGCAGCACTGTCCTTCCTGCTTCCTTTAATGCTCTCCACTTTCTTGTCTTGGTGGTTATGTTTCTTCTTTCAGGCTACCCCTTGTCATCTTCCCGCCCTGGCTGTTTCTCTGCATGTCTTCGCGATGTTGGCCTCTTCCTCCTCCCACCACGTTCTCTCTCTGGGTAAACTCGCCCCAGCCCTGGCTTACAGGGTCGTCTGTGAAGACTGACTCTTTGATCTCCTGTTTTTAGCCCTGACCTCTTCCTGGAACTCTAGGCTCGTACACCCAGGTGCCCAGTTGATGTTTCACACGAACGTCGTATCGTGAATTTAACAGGACTGATCCAGAGCCTTTGTCCCCGCTGTCCCAGTATCGGCTCAGTTGTTCCTACTGGACACGCGGAAGAAACCCTTTCTCTTTGCTCCTTACTTCCCAGGCTCCACCGACCAGCACGTTCTTTTGGATCCATCTCTCAAATTTGCTCTGAATTAATTTTCTTGATGTCATTTGGTACCAACCGAATGCAGACTGTCATCCTCTCACCTCAGTCAGAGCTTTGGCTCTGCCCTCAGAATGTCCTCAGAATCTACTCGCATCACCACTACTATCTGCCCACTTTGTTCAAGCCACTGTCTCATGAGTAGGACTATTGCCATTCAGGTTTCTTTTCTTCCCCGCCCCCAGTTTGTTCTCAGCATAGCAGCCACAGTGCCCTTAGAAATAACATGAGATCATATTGCTTCTCAGTTCAGAGTCTCATGATGGCATCTCATCGTCCCTGAGTCCTTACCCTGTCATAAGGGGTCTTTCGTCCTCCGGCCCTTCGTTCCCCCCTTAGATCTCATCTCCTTCCACTCTCACCCTCTTCTAATCCTTTCCAACCATGATAGCCCTTTTTTCCTGTTCGTCAAGAGTCCCCAGTGTGTTTCTGCAGTCTCAGGACCTTTACACTGTTCCTTCTTTCGAGAGAGCTCTCTCCTTCCGCCATTATCTTCCCCACTTCTCTGCTCCCATGTCATATTTTCCGTGTAGATTTCCCTGAGATCTCTCTATAAAAGAATGTACTCCTACTCCTTTACCTTCTTTGTTTTCCGCTATAACTATGACTACCGCCTGACAGATTGTCATTAATTGTCGGACCTCCAACTGGAACATGAGCCACATGAGGGCACATATGTTGTCTTTGGTTATGCCCCAGGCCTTAAAGAGCTTCTGGAACAGAGGCACTAGACGTGTTTGTTCCTGGTCGGTCTCCCTGCCCGAGTGCTTGCTTCCCTTCCAACCCATTCCCTTCATACAGCTGTGTAGCCTTCAAAACATTGAAACCCAACTGTCTCCATTTTTGCATAAGATCTCCAAAACCACCTCCAAACACTTAGAATTAACTCCAGAGCCCTTCCATGAGCTGACAAGCCTCCGCTCGCGTCTCTGACGCCGTGTCGGGCCGTCCTTGCCCCCGAGCGTTGGCGGTCAGAGCAGCCGCTCATCTCGCGCCGTCTGGTGGCTCTGTGCTCGCCCTCCTGTGTTCGGGTCCCTTCCTGGAGACTTCGGGAGACTTTCCAGTGACCGGAATAGTAGTTCTTAGTTCTCCAATGGTAGAAATTATTAATCCCTTTCATACTTTTTTTTTAGAAAAAAATGTTATTAAAATTCACGTATAATTAGCATACCGTGTTACGTTAGTTTCAGGTGAGAAATAAAGTGATTCAACACTTGGCTACAGCACCCATGGTGATGAGCACCAGGCGTTGCATGGACGCATGGAGTCCTTTTGTTTTAACGGAGAGCTCCTCCCTGTCGTTCGTTCGCGTGTTGACTTACAGGATCGCAGCTTCAGAGAGGTCTTCCTGGGCCCCGAAGCAGCACCAGCACAGCAGCACTATCTGACGTTTCTGGCTTACCTCTGTAGTTATCACCTGCTTCTGTAACTCAGGGCAAGTTTCAGTAAAAACAGGGCCATTTTCAGAGAGGCTCTTTAGTGTCTATCTTCCCTCACTCCCATAGTCTTTAAAAATGTCCTCTTTGTACCACATTGCACATGATCTTCCTTACTGACTTTGTAGTCTGACCTACCAACTCTCTGTTACGTAACCGTAGCTACTGCAGAGCGCCTTCACCGCAGTGCCTAGGTTAGGGATCCCGAAGCACATGGCCGTCTGCCTAGCACGGAACGTTCCACTTGTTGGTTCCTGGGCTTGAGTATTAGTCCAGGCCTAAGGAGATTCTGCCCATTCAACTGGTCGACGTGCCTTGGGTTAGATAGTGGTTGTCCGTTTTCTTTCTTTCCCTTGACGTTGGTGGTACATCTGAGAGTTGTCCTTGCTCGCTAATACAGGAGTGTAATTTTGTGCCCTGGAAGCTTGTCAGTCTCTCTGTTGGGGAGGGTGCGATGAGTGAGGGAGAAGGAAACTCTCCTACTCACCACTTGTAATAGTTTGATGTGAGTTTGCTACTTTCTTTACTCAGGTACCTAAAAAGTGCAGGATTTTGGTATTCTTTTTATACTGTGAATTATTTCTTCTTTGATTTTGGTATTTTATCTGAGTAAACTAAAATGCAATAAAGGTTTAAGCTTTTTCTTTGACTCATTTTTTTGTTCTTTTTTTTCCTTTGGAAAGAAGTAATACATTTTAAAGATGCATGGTCAAAATGTAAGATCCCAGTGATTTTTCAGTAGTTTTATCTTTTGCTAATTCACAGTGCAGTGAATGTCTGTGGCTCTTCAATTTCATCGACTAGTTTTGGATAATTCACCCTAGCAGTGCTAGTGATATAGTGAGTCAAAGGGACTTGGGCTAATAAAACCAAAGATTATGTGTATAGATCAGGTCAATTAAAATGCAACGGGGTTGTTTTATTGGGAGTTTTGTGGGCAGAATGGCTGATACGGAATTCCAACATGAACATGACGTATATTGTCATAAACGGTATATTTTTTCATGTTTTTTTTTCTCTAATTCAAAATGTTCCAGTACTTGAAAATATTGTATTAAATGAGTTAATGAAAATCTGTTTATCTTCTGTGGAATTTTAACTTTAGAAGGAATATTTACATTTATGCTAGAGTATGCCTATAGAATGGTGAGCAAAACAGACACGATTCCTGTCCTCGTGGAGTTTGTAGTCTGTATTTCTTAACGTAAGAAATGATGCGGTAATCCGTATTTTAAATTTTTAAAGACACTTTTATATTGGCATATAATTTCCAAATAAAACATGTTATAGTCAGTAGTTATTTTATAGGAACCAATAGCTATATACTCTGCTGTTTACCCCGTAGCATCTCTAAGTAGAGCTCTGTGAGAAGACAGAGACAGGAAGCAGCTAGTGTCCCGCCCCCTGAGGTTACCGTTGCTAACGTTGTAATGCACACGCTTCTGTTCCTTCTGGGCACGGGGTGTGCCGGTATGCGGTCAGGTTGTCTATGGAGTAATCTGCTTTTCAGTAAACTAACCGCTTAACTCACCCTTACTGGGACTTCCGCCCCTCTGTGTGGCTCTCAGAAATTACTCAGACTCCTCAGGTGTTTCCCCCAGGTTTTTCACTATTATCAGCAGCAACAGTGAAAGGTTTTGTACCCGCTTCTGCATTCACATCCTGAATTATTTCTTAAATTATTATAATCTCAATGATTAAGTCAAAGGCCAGACACATTTTTTAGACTTTTGATATGTATTACAATATCAGAAAGTTCATTTAATTGGCCTAGAATGTTTATTGAGTTTATGAATAAATGAACAAGTGAGTGAACAGAAGCATATCTAATTACGTTGCTGCAAGTAGTTAAGAACTGTTTTTGATTAGGTCTTAAAACAGGATGATTGTTAGCAACATCAACTTAGTTTAAACTTCATACAGCATGCCCCTAGAAGCAGTCCATGGGCTTTCAGAGGCGGTTGGGGCAAACTGAGCAGGGTCCGGAGTTCTGCCCGTGACACTTCTTCCTCCCCCCGAGGACTTACCGTCGTGCAGAGTGGAGGGCAGCGAGGCAGGTGTGGAACCCGTCTCTGCGGTGCGGTTGTCTAGAAGGGCCGTCTTGGGCCCATCTGGAGGGCACTGAATTTCTCTCTTAAAGCGCTGGCTGCAGAAATCCTTGGGAACGTCTTCCTCCAGCGATTTTAGAATCTCTGAGGCGCGTGCCGTCTCATCATGTCTGCTTGTGAGGGTGGAGGGACACCTTTGGTGCCTGTGGAGTCAGTCTGTGTTTCAGCTCTAGTGTCAGACTCCTCTTTTTAGCTCAGTTCAAACAAGTCTGTTTTGATTAGTTATTGAAGTGGGTCTCCTTTAGCTTGGCTTTTACTCAGTACTTTAAGCATAGAAACATTTGGATGTTAGCAGAAGAGATTTGAGCAGAATAGCCGATTTACGGTGTTTTGTCCATATAGGACTCCGCGGTTACGAGCTTCAGATTCAAGAAGAGCACACATGGATTCCGTGGGATACAGTTGGCAGTTAGCTGCTGGGTGACCTTTGGCAGGACAGCCAATCCTTTGACTATTAGTTTTCTTATATGTAAAATAAATAACTGGTGTCATAGAGTCGGTGATGAATAAACGGAATCTGTCTTTATGATTATATGCTGTTCTCCCAAATGACCTGTGGGGCGGTTTTACGCCTGTTTTACAATTGAGGAAACCGAGGCCCGGTGTATTTTCGGGTCACTTGGCTAACCCGAGAGCTTATAGATTTCTGTCTCCAAACTAGTATTCTTTTCATTCTGTAGCACTTTCTTTTTCCTTGTACTGCGTGGAGGTAGGAAATAACGGTCCTGTGTCGTGAGGGTGACGCTGTCTTCGGGCCACGTGGGGTCTGGTTCCCAGTGCCCAGCAGACTCGGCACCCCGCTGCCGCAGACATGGATGGGAAGCAGCAGAGCTGGGCGGTGGGGTTCAGCCTTGCCCTGCAGGCAGGAAGTCGCACAGTAGGAGCACGGCCCAGACAGTGCGCTCTGCGGGTGCCGGGCACCCACCCGCGGGTGCTGGTGGTTGGCGGAGATGCTGGGGGCGGGGGTTAGAAGCATCCTGGCCCTTACGTGAGTGCTCAGCGAGGTGGTAGTTACTGCTAGTGAGTGAGTGACCTTACAGTCAGGGAACTCTAATATGTCCGGGATTATCATTCACCTACGTTTTCTGCTACATGCCGTAATTAGTTGGAATAGACTTTGTCAGACTCACGTCGCTTTGTAGTTTCATGCCTTTCACATCTGTCTTCCAGGACTGAAAGAGCTGTCGCCACTCCCCCTCAATCTCAAACGGCTCTACAAAGAGACCCTGGAAATCGAACCCATCTTGATAATTATCTCCCCGGGTGCCGATCCGTCTCAGGAGCTCCAGGAGCTCGCCAACGCCGAGAGAAGCGGAGACAGCTATCACCAGGTCAGCGCCCGGCCCTGCTGCGGCGGCTGCAGCCCCACTCCCCCTGCCCCGCCCGAGCCGGCTGGGAACACATGGGTTTGGTGGCGGTAGGCCAAGCAGTGTCCCCCAGAGTGCCCAGGTCCTGCTTCCTGGAGCCTGGGAGGCTGTTCGCTTCCGTGGGGGAAGGAGCTCTGCACACCTCGTTCCCTAAGTGTCTTCACGTGGAGACCTTGTCCTGCCGGAGTCAGGTGGGCCCAGGGTAATCACGGAGTCCTTCCCGGGGGAGGCGCCAGTGTGTCCATGGCGCTGGGAAACGCTGGGGTGCTGGCTTGGGAGGTGCCGGAAGGGGCCGCAAACGACTTCTAGAGGCCGGAACAGCAGGAGGGAGATTGTCTCCTTGAGCCTCCAGAAGGGACACAGCCATGTGGTAAAGCCAGACTCCTTTATGTTAGATGGGGCTTCTCGTCTCCAGAAACCTGGTAATACATTTGTCTGGTTTTAAGGTACTCAGTTGTGGTAGCTTGTTACAGCAGTCATAAGAAACTAATGTATTTGCTAAGCTTTTGAGAATAATTTTTAAATTTTACTTGGATGCTTTTACAGTAAATCACAGCAATATTTACCTGCAAACGCTGAACTACATAAACTTGTGAGTTAAATTTAGGTAATAACAAGCACCATTTTTCCTGAGGTAAATTTAGGAGCTTTACCTTGTTCAGAATGGCTCCTTTGTGCAATGCAGTTTGCATGCCGGTCAGGAAAGATACTAATTTACTGTCAGTTTTGACAACTGAATAAATAAACCGTTTTCACTGGGACTATTGTAATGATGAAGCAGCAAATGGAGAAGTGGAATGTTGGGGGGAACCCGGGCGGAAGGCAGCAGCAGAGCCGGGCGCTGGGCCGGCTGTCAGGGTGGCTGTCCCGCGCGGGGTCTGATTCCGCCCTGGCCGGGGGGTCCTGACGCCCACACAGGACAGCACGTGGCCATCAGTGAGGAGCCCGCAGCAGGGCTTGCCCTGCAGCCCTCTCTGCAGGCCCGGACTCCAGCCGCGGGCTAAGCCGTTTGCTTCTGCGGGTAGGTTTCCCTATTGAAGCTCGTCAGGTTTTGTGTACTGAGCTTGCAAAACTGTTAACTATAGTAAAGCCTTTCAGTGTGGACATAAGTATTCATCATTGTGTTAAAGTTTTGTTGCTGTGCTGATGTATATGCTAAGGCTAATACATTTTTTTTTTATTGTTCATCTTTATACACTATTATATATATATATATTTTTTTTTTTAAATTAACACATAATGTATTATTTGCCCCAGGGTACATGTCTGTGGATCCTCAGACTTACACATTTCACAGCACTTACCATAGCACATACCCTCCTCAATGTTCATAACCCAAGGGCTAATACATTCTTGATGTAAAAATTAATTTTTTAAAATATTTTATTGATTTGACAGAGAGCATGAGCGGGGTGAGGGGCAGTGAGGGAGAAGCAGAGTTCCCGCTGAGCAGGGAGCCCGGTGTGGGGCTCCATCCCGGGACCCTGGGACCATGACCTGAGCCGAAGGCACATGTTTAACCAACTGAACCACTCAGCTGTCCCCCAAAATATTAATGTTTAATTGCAGAAGTTGTGAGATTTCAGAGGGGATGGGTGACTAACCATCTTCTTGACATCTTCCTGTTGTGCTTTTAAAAAAAATTTTATTTTTATAGTAAATATTTTCTTCTGAGGTTCTATGAATCTTTAAGCGTTTTTCATATAATTAATGCTTTATGGGAAATGCGGAGTTGTGTATTTTTAGCTGTCATTTGCATTGAGCAAAATACCCTTTCTCTGATTCTCTTGTATATGCCTGTACTTCCCTTTTTTGTTTTTTTGGGTATTTTTGTGGGGTTTGCATTTTAATAATGGCAAACTAATAAGTGCATCAAAACAATTCAGGTACTTTCTTTTGCCTCCTCTTTGCTTCATTCGGGGTTAGACCTTGAAATTAAAAAAAAAAATCAGTATGTGAGTATTTATTACCTATGTTATTGCATGCTTTAGTATGCAGTAGATTAGACATGGTTCCCACTCTCAAGAACTTAATGGTCTAATTGAAAAACAAAATCAATACTTGTAAAAGTCAACTAAAAAGCAGTGAAATGCTGTGTTGTATTCATTATGGAAACAGAAATCCCTGTGGTTGGCAGTAACCTGTAACGGTAGTCTCGAACCGTAGTTTTGACCATGTACCCAGTAAAAGATGAGAGCCAGGGCTCTCCGTGTGTGTGCCGACAGGTTACCTGCATGCCCACCCGGGCTGTCCCGGTGTGCAGGTGTGCTGTCAGCGGCCCTTCACAAGCACGCCGGGGCATCTCAACTGCACATGGTCCGTGGGGGTAGTCACCTGGGGCTCCTGACTGACACCCCCGGGTTCTGACCGGGCAGGTGCGCGCCGTCCAGGCTCTCGGGCCGTCTGGCTCGGAATACGCGTGCCGCTTGTCTGCTTTACGCGGCGGATCCGGCCCCGCGCCGAGTGTCCTCAGCCCAGGTGGACGGCCGCACCGGGGAGCACGCGCCGGGATGCCAGCAGGCCCGGGCCGCCCGGTCCCTCTCTGTCTTTATTCTCTCCTTGCTGCACCCCCCAGCCCGCCCCAAGCAGCCCTAGAGGAGCAATGGGCAGAGTGTGGAGTCCTTGCCACGTGGGAGGATTTACTGGGTGATGGAAGGCTGGGGAATGACGCCATCACACACTTAGACCTGTAGCTTGAGAGCCAGACGTGTGCGGTGTCGGAAAAATCAGAAGTAAATTTCAAGGAAGTGGTAGTATTAGTGATTCAATGCTAATGATTAAACCCTCAAAGAATTCAAGATGACAGTTAAAAAAAATTTCCTTTTTTTTTTTAAGATTCATGTTCGAGAGAGTAAGAATTGCAGGAATAGGGAAATGTGAAACAAAAACTATTCAACAATTCTTTATACTGTTTTGTAACTTGCAAACCTATAATGATAACATATTTTTAATAAAAAAAGTATTAGAAATCTGATGAAGGACAAAAACAAGACAACTGTTGGAAATGGCAACAGAGTTATTAAAAACTGAGAACTCTCATTGGAATAATTGAGTTCAGTATGCATGACAGGTTAATTTGAATCTCTCCTTTTACATGTTATCAGATCTGTGGTTTAGTATTGTTTTCCATTTTGTTTTTGCAGGTTGCTATGGGTCAAGGTCAAGCTGATTTAGCAATTCAGTTGCTGAAGGATTGTGCCCGCAACGGGGACTGGCTGTGTTTGAAGAACTTACATCTGGTGGTGTCTTGGCTGCCAGTTCTAGAAAAGGCAGGTTGGGGGGAATGTGGTGTAAATAGTATGCGACGGGCACTATCACATGCTATGAGAGTGTGTGTTATAACTGACCATTCTAAGCATATACAGTGTTTTTACAAAAACCAGTTCTTCTTTATTTTTATTTTTTTTGGTTACTTTCACTTTGCATTTTACATTATAATAATGCTAATATCAGACATAGATTATATTTATTAAAGTAATTTTTAGACGTCATTCTTTTAGAACTCTCGACAACTCTTCTGTCATTCATTTATTCGTTCATTCTACAAGCCCTTGTTTAGTACAGAGAGAAGCCAGCATGTGCCCTAAGTGGG
>CM052884.1:1004881-1037730 GCA_028534135.1 Potos flavus
TGCTTCTTTCCCCGCAGCCCCAGCCAGTGCGTTCTCTTTGCAAAGTACACTTGAGATCTGGACATTTCTCTTCACTGTTTTTTCCAAGCCTCCTCACCCCTTACTTGTTCTGTTTGCCAAGATCACCTTCCTCCTATGTTTGCTCTGTCTACGGAGCAGACAGACTTGTTTTCCTGGCACGGAAATTGGATTATTTCGGCACTCTGTGCACAGTGCATCAGATGGCCGCCTCTCGTCCTTGTGACGGACTCTGCACATCTCCTGCTCTGGTCCAGGAGGAAAGCCTTGCCTTCATCCTCAGTCTCCTCCCAGAGCCCCGTTCGCACTCGTCCTCCACACTTCCTCCTGGTCCTTGAATTCACGCAGCTCTGTGTCGCCAGACCACACTTTGTGACCACGTGTGCCCCTTGCCACGCGGTCCGAGCTGACCCCACGTTGTGTTCTCCTTGCTGGATGGCGAGGCCGTCCGCTGCATCACGTCCCATTGAGGTTTTCCCGTCTGGTTTTAGCGTCGCCCACTTCTGTCTCCTCCTGAACCGGCCCCCCCCCCCCCCGCCCCGATTGAGCCTCTGTCTCTGCCTCAGTTACATGTCAGAGTAAGAGTGTCATTGTGCAGTTGCAGACCTGGGCTCACGTCCTCACTCTGGACTTCCTGGTCGCGTGACCTCAGCCACACGTGGGCTTGCTCCTCGAGTGTCCCTCTGTCGCGGGGGTTAGACGAGGTAGTGAACCTTTAGAAGCACCTTGCACGTCGCCTGTCAGTAAAGAGTTGTCAGACTGATGAAGTAGGGACTAAGAACAGCAAAGTGTTATTGCAGAGAATTTGCAAACTACACTTGAAGGAGGGCTGTGCTCACTGTTGTCACTTGAGCAGGGAGCCCAGTGAGTCGTGATGGCTGTCTCCTTGCTGAGGGAGTTACGCCTCGGAGACTCTGGAGCTTGGAGGGGGCCAGGCCCACCTTCCTTCAGAGCCGTGCCCCCAGCAGTAATCCCGACAGGAACCCCAGTGACCGTCCTAGACCGCCATTGAAGAAAGGAATATTTTTTAAATGAAATTGGATTTTTTTAAATGAAGAGATACATAGATATAATATAACTTAAAAAGCTATGAGAAGATTTGCAACTAAATTTTAGTCTCCCCCCCACCCCTGTCCTGTCTCCCTGTCTCCCTGACACGAGCTTTGTTCCCAGGGCACCGCTGCTCCCCACTCCTTGGGAACGCTTCAGAACAAGTACGTAAGGAAACAGCCGTGTTTTACGTGTTTATAGACAGGCGTATGTTCTTTTTCACTCCAATAGCAGCACTTTACAAACACAGTGCTGTATTTTGCTTTATTAACCAATGCATTTCAGGGATTTTTAAATCTTAGTAACCATTTCATGCCTAGTTTTTAAATATTATTTGTATTCATTATATTGACCTTTACCATTAAGCAGTTTCGTTTTGTTGGATGGATGTACATACTCTTTCAGTCTTTGCTATTACACAGAATACTGCAGTGGGTATCCCTACATCTGCCTCATTTCAGGGTTATTCATGGCAATTCCTACATTGGAATGTTTGGGTCAAAAAATATGTGTATTTTAAGGAATTTGTAAATGCTACTGAAATATTCTTTTTAGCAATTTACACACACAAAAATACTTGAAAGTGTCACTTTGTTTTTGAACATACTAAGTTGCTCTCTTGTAAATGATGAAATTGGAGGAAAACCCAGTCAAAACCTAAACTCCCATTAGTTGCCAGAGACAGTGTCACAGGGACACGGACTCCACAAACTGTCTGTATTTTCCTTCCTTTTCTCATCTTATCACTAACTTGGAGAAATAAAGATCCACTACTGATTCAACTTAGTTTTCATTCCTCATGGTAGTAAAAGATTTTTTGCTCTTTTTCACTGCAGTGCTGTATTTGCAGTGCTGTATTTGCAGAATTAACCTCCTCTATTTTCCACATGTATACAGCACTGCACGTAATGTCATTTTGATTTGATGTTCTTCTGGGTTGTCTTGTTATTCGTCCTAGACCGCGAGCGCCTTGATAACAGGCTTCAGCCTTCTCGTCTTTATAGGACCCTTCTCACGGTGCCCGGGTTTCCGGGTGGGCTGAGCAGGGTTCGTGGGCTGTCTGGAGAACCCCTCCGCAATTTATAACATGGTCCCTGTTAGAAAATATGACACGAGTAACAAATACTACCCTTGAAGTTTTTGTTCCATGTTTTTAAAATCCTTTATCACACACCAGTACATCAGTAGCAGTGCGACTCAGAGCCCAGTTCTTACCATTCTAGAATTAGAATCTCACTTGGAAATTGCTGTTAGGCCATACTGAGAGCTGCAGTTTTCTAACTGCAGAGTTTTATAAGTGCTAATCTTTAAAGTATTGAAAATTTTTTATTTTACTTTTTTTTAAAGATTTTATTTATTTATTTGAGAGAGAGAGTGAGAGTATGCGAGCACAACGAGGGGAGCAGCAGTGGGAGAGGGGGACGCAGGCTCCCTGCAGAGCAGGGAGCCTGATGCGCGGGACTCGATCCCTGGACCCTGAGATCATGACCTGAGCCGAAGGCTGAGGCCTAACGTACTGAGCCACCTAGGCCCCTAAAGTATTGAAAACGTTTTAAATCAACATTCACAAATAAGATCTAATAGAGTGATAAAAGAAATATTATTAATAAGGCTTTATTTGAGTTGGTAGGAAATTTAAAATAGTACAGGAAGTTTGTTAACTGTTGATGGGCACATACCCCTTGCAGATCTTCAATTCTCAGTTGTACTAAAATTTACCTAGTGAGGTTTAAACCTCTTGTGTTTTTTACAAGATCTATAATTCTAAAAAAATTGATCCAAATGTTAGTGATGCCCACATTTGTATACCTAACTCAGATCGGTTCCCTAAGCTCTAGGCTTATGTGTCCAGCTATTTCTTTGACTTACCCAGTTTGTTTCCAAAAGGACTGAAAACCCACATATTCTGGATCCAAGTACTAGAGGATAAGCTTCTCAAGAGCACAGATTTTTGTCTCTTTTGTTCGTTGCTATATTCTCACTGACCCGAACGGGCACTCGGTCCCCTTCAGTTGAACACTTTGGTTCCCAGAGCTCATGGAACGTTTCCAAGCCTTGCATTCTTTCAGCAGTGCACTTAGCAGCCACTGACACCACTGGAGGTCCTTCCTAACACCTCACTTCTTGGGATCTTCACCTTCCATGACCACGCACGACAAACATTCTTTAATTTCATTGTCCTAACTACCAATGTACGTTTTTCTTCCTGTGTGTTCTGCTCCCCTCCCCAGCGAGGAGGCCTTGCCTTACCCCTTAGGTGAGGTCAGACTTCTTTCTTGTGTGTACCAAGTGTATTTCCTTCCATCAAAGGCGTTGTGGCTTGTCTTGTAGGCTCAAAAATTTACCAACTTGTTCTCTGACTGAATTGCCACAATACAAAACGATAAAAACTGTGGTGGTATTATAGGTCTTTGGCGTGCTATGGAGGTCAATAAATTTCTTTTAAAAAGTTACTGTTACCTTAGAATTGCTGTTTTTATTATAAATTTTCAGGAGTTGCCCATTTATTTTTTAGCATATTTTGAACATTCTTAAAATTACGGGGGTCATGATGCATATATGTATCTGTGAACACTATAGTTCTTTAATATTTGTACATTTGTTTTGTAGGGTTGGACCAAGTTTTATGAGTTTTCTTTGTCAGATCTTCGGGCTGGGTACAGCATTATTGACAGGCTCTTCGATGGTAAGTTCTGATAATGGTCATCTCTGGTATTAATGGGAACATTTTTTTTTTTTGAGGTCTTAGTGATTTCTTCAAGAGTGACTGCCTACCATAAAATGTGCTGTTTGCTTTTCATGTGTTTTATGTCCTGACTGCCATGCTTGTGTTGGTGGATAGTGCTTGGTCTGCCATGGTCATTGGTTCTATATGCTGTAGTTTTCTGATTGATCTGTAGCTCTCAGGAAACAGCGAAAAAGACCTTGCTCACTTGGTGGCCTTCCTAAGTTTCAGACTCCTAAGGAATAATTCAGATCTCGGGAACTGTTAAAACCCAGGAGTGTGGTAGACTACGGTCAGTACTGTGGATCTGTAGAATCTTAACTTACGATTACGCTGGAGTCAAGAATCAAGGTACAAATAATAGATCAAAGTCGGGCAACAGACAAGACCGTGTGGTCTGATGGGCTGAGGCCATCCGGCTCTTACCTCCTCTAGCCGGGAGCAGGTGCATCTCTGACACGTGCCGTGGAGGGCGAGGGCAAGGGGACGCGAGAGCTGAGAGCAGCGATGGATTGGAGGGGAGCATGTTGACTGGGGTCTCAAACTGGAGAGTGATTCCCATCTCCCCATGCACCTGCAGCCCTGCCAGACTGCCCTTCCCCGAGGCTGCCCCGCGTCGGTAAAGGGCACCACCGTTCACGTATCTGTTGAGGGGCAGAACCTGTCACTCACCCTGGATCCTTTCTCCGATCCCTAAATGTCCACGTGCTTGGGCAGTTCCCGTCCCTTCCGTGTCCAAGCAGATTGGGATCTGTTCATTTATTGCGACTTCATCAGCGCCGTCTGGGTCCACGCAAGAGCTTCGTACCCAGTCTTCTCTCTGGGGTAGCACCCTTTGGAAACTTCTCCGCATGGAAAAGAAACTGTCGGAAAAGTCAAATGTCGAATTCCCATTTAAAACCTACGGCAACGCTAGTCTTCTTTCCTTTCCTCTGGTGAGCCAGGCCTGTTCCTACCTGAAGGTTTTGGTAGGTGCTCTTCTGTCCGAAATGCTTTTCTCCTGGACCTTCCTATGTCTGTGCTCTTCTTACCATTCCCTTCTCACCTTCCAGGTGTCCTCTTCAGATGAGCTTTCTATTACCACTGGGCTAAAGTAATGGAGAAATTATTCTCTACCCCCTTGTTGTGTTGGATTGTTGGAGCACATCGGTGCTACCTAGTATTTTCTTGGCTGCTCATTCATTTGTTATTTTATCCCTTCCCACTAGAGTGTAATGTGTCTTAAAGCGACGTCTTTGACTGTTACCGACATATGTCCTTATACCTGCAGCAGGACCTAGCCCGCAGTAGGCACTCAGTTCTTGTTAGTTGAATTAATATCAGCTATCAGAAATGATTCTGTATCTTGTCTTTGGCAGAATGATAGGGCTAGACATCTAGGATGTGTCCGAGTCCCATCGTACTTTATATGTTTATGGGATTAAAGTTTTGAATGACCTGCGTACAAAAAGTACTAAGATCATACGTTCACAGTTGAGTGAAACCGCCGCACAGTGAACATGCTCCCGGAGCCAGTGGTCTAACCCGGAAACAACATCGCCAGTACCTCTGCCTTCCGGTTAGGACCATTCCCCACCCCCTCCCCCAGCTTCTGTGGTGAACACCAGCATCTTACCATATAGATCAGTTTCACCTGTTTTTGTAAAGCTGGAATCATGCATCATACAATCCTCAGTCTTTACGTTGTTTGATTTAATGTTCTAGTTGAGAGACTCATCTGCGTGGTTACATGTGGTGAGAGCTCCTTTATGCTCAGTGCTATATAGTATACCACTCTCTGATTATAATACTTCCCTGGGACGTCAGGTGGGTCCCTTGGGGTGATTATGAATAACGCTGCTATGGCTTTGGGTAAACAGTTAATGTATTTGTATCGGGTATATACGTACGAGTAGGTAGGATATTCATTTCTTCACTTTTTCTTTATCATTAGTGAATGCCAAATAATATTCCAAGTGAGTTTTTCTTTATTTAACAAATTTTAAATTCTACATTAGAAAACTGTACACAAACTTACAGTTTAGTAAATGATCATATATGGAATCTTTGTAGCTCTCTCCAAATCAACACAGTATTACCAGACTTCCAGAAGTGCGTCCCTTACTCCTTCATGCATGTGACCCAACGCTGCCCCATTCCATGCCAAGGGTAACCACTTTTCTGATTCTCTAAGCTGTTGTCTTTAATATTAATTATTTTTTAAAGATTTTATTTATTTATTTGACAGAGAGAGAGGGAGAGATCACAAGCAGGCAGAGAGGCAGGCAGAGAGAAAGGGGGATGCAGGCTCCCTGCCGAGCAGAGAGCCCGATGCGGGGCTCAATCCCAGGACCCTGAGATCATGACCTGAGCTAAAGGCAGAGGCTTTAACTCACTGAGCCACCCAGGCACCCCTTTAATATTAATTTTGACAGAGTTTTCCGGAGAATCTGTAGTAATGCTTTAGCTTGCATTGAAGCTTGTTGATTTTTCTTTTTTTTTTTTTTTTTTTTTTTGTATTTTCAAGTTTTTATTTAAATTCAAGTTAGTTAACATATAGTGTAGTATTGGTTTCTGGAGTAGAATTCAGTGATTCATCACTAATATATGATATCCAGGGCTCATCACAACAAGTGCCCCCCTTAATGCCCCTCCCCCATCTAGCCCATCCCCGCCTACCCCCGCCCCTGCCTAGCTCCGCCCCCGCCCCACCTCCATCCTCCGGGTTTGTTCTCTATTGTTGAAAGTCTCTTATGGATTGCATTCTTCACTCTCTCTCTCTCTCTCCCTCTCTTTTTTCCCCTTTTCTTCTTCCCTTCCCTTATGTCCATCTGTTTTGTTTTTTAACTTCCACATCACATCTGAGTGAAATCACATTGTATTTGTCTTTCTCTGACTGACCGACTTCACTTAGCATAATATCCTCTGGTTCACTCCACATCATTGCACATGGCAGGATTTCATTCTTTTTGATGGCTGGGTAATATTCCCTTGTATGTGCCCTTTTAAGATGAAGCATCCAAAGCAGGGAGTTGGAACGATTCGTAATTGTGATTGAAGCTTGTGATGGAATTAATTAATAGCATCACACATTTACATACACGGCACCATTGAATTGATGTGAATAAGAGACCAGTGCTTTAAAGTGATAGTGAATCTCATGGTAAAAATCTAACTGTAGAAACTCAGGATTACAGAATTTCTTGATATTAGGGGCTTCCACATGTACAGAATTAAATGTAAGAAAGAGAAAAAATTCTAATTGTAGGGGTGAGTTGGTGTAGAAATTGCATAGTCCCTGAGACCTGGAGTACGCGTATACCCTCGATGCCCACGCCTCCTGAGCTGTAAAATGTGAGTAAGAGCAGATGCTGTATCCACGGGTTCAATTTTGGGGAAGTTTGAGTGAGAAAAGCCACAGGAAACAGTTAGCATTTAGTACAGTGAATATTCTGAGTAAGCCAGCAGTAATTGTTGCCTGTTACTACTGTTGCTATAATTTCAGTTCTGTTTCCTTTAAACCTAAACAATATGAAACTTACTCTGCGGTGGGTATAAGATCTTAAAAATTCTGTAAAATATTTTATGTAATAGCTGTTTTTCTGTTACGAGTTGGAAGGTACGTCAGTGTTTCTGTATGGCCTGGTGACCTACCTGGGAATGAACGAGCGAGCCATGACTGGTACCTGATTTAGAGGAGATCGAGGCAGAGCTGGGGCGGGGGGTCCTGGTGAAGTCCGTTGTGATGGCTGCTTGGCCACCGCTGCTGAGGTGACGGCGGCAGGAGGCTGCAGCTGCCCGTGGTCTGCAGGAGGCCGCCCCCGTCACCTGGGCCAGCGCACACAGTCACAGCGCCCTCAGGCTTTGTGCGCATCTCCGGATTCTGCAGGGACCTGCAGCAAAACTCGCCGAGCCAGCCGTGCTCAGTAGCCAGCCTGAGTACAGCCGCCTCCCGTATTGACTGCAGACCCGAGGGTTAATTCCTACAGTTTAAAATTACCACTGAACTGTGGTTAAGAGGATGCTCTTGTTGCAAAATGAAATAGTAACTTCAGAGTCTCATTGTGTTTTATACTACATTTCTCTTTTAGAATAGAGACTGGACAGTTGACTATTAAAATCATGACATTATAAGACTATAATGTGTGAAGTTATTTTGTAGAGTTTCCTTTTTCAGATTATTGTGATGAACTGAGGTTTCCATCATTATATAAAATCAGGTTTTGAATATATTCTAAGGAATTTCCCATTTAAGGAGGCAGTATTGTATGACAGATAAGAGTATGGTTTGAGAGCACCTCATTCTGGTTCAAACCCGTGGAGTTGTGTGATTTTCTGCTTGGGGTCACTCACCCTCCCTGTTCCTCAATTTCTTCATTGGTATAACTGCATAATTTTGATACTTCTATGTTAGAAGGCTTAAGTGAGTTTATATATGGAAAAATGTTTGGGGAGTTTTACTTGATTAAATAATCTCAGTAAATATTAGCCATTCTGTGATTATATTAATGTTAATTATTATTAGTAAGAATATTAATGAATTTTACATTCTTATTAGTGAGCCTTTTAAGGAATGATTTAACGTAGTTAAATGTATATTGTTATATCCTGTAAATATAACTGGAGCCAAGAATTTAGTTAGTATTTTAGAATAATTTAGAGTATTTTTATACTATTTCTAATATCCTAGAGATAAAGCTAATAAAAGTATGTTTTATAATTCTAGGTACCAGAGATGTGCAGTGGGAATTTTTACACGGTTTACTTGAAAATGCTATTTATGGCGGACGCATAGATAACTATTTTGACCTTAGAGTTCTTCAGTCATACCTGAAACAGTTTTTTAATTCTTCAATAATTGATGTTTTAAACCAAAGAAATAAGAAAAGTGTTTTTCCGTATTCCTTATCTCTACCAAAGTCCTGCAGCATTCTGGTAGGTAAAATTCATCATTTTTAATCTATTACCAGATACTCTAATCCTTTCTTAAACTGTTAAATACATGTTTCTTTTCAAATGTGCAAGTAATTCTCATTCACAAATACAGATTATTGTTATGGCAATATGTGGCCTGATTGTGTAAACTCTAGTGAAGTGTGTTGTCCAGGCTGGAGTACTTAGGGACTGCTGGATGTTAATAGGATAGGGTTGGCGATAAGGAAGGTGTTGAAGAGGTGGGACTAAGGGTCTGGAAGGAGAGTGCTTACGAGTTCTAGTGGGCATGAGAGGGCTCAGGTATGTCATTGAACGGGAAAGAAATCAAATCCCTAACACCCGTATCTTCAGTTCTGGCTTACGAGTTTCAAGCAGATCCAAATGGCTGAGGGGTACGCTTGAGCCGGCTGTGGTCGCAGCATTTCTGTGGCGTGTGTTTATTTTAGCCGGCAGGAGCTTTTCGCCCTGAGTCATCCTATAAAAGCCTTGTAGAATGAAGTCACCTTTTCCACAAAATAGAACTAAATGTGCCCCAAAGATTTCAATTCTAATTTATTTTGCCACAAACTTGTGTTTGCTTGATGTCCAAATAATGCTTTTATTATCTAGAATATTACGATCATACATCTCTTCATGAATTGCAGAGATACATATTCAATTATATAGTTCTTCTCTCAAGATTGTGGATTTTTCTATCATCCCAAGTGGTTTTTTTTCCCCAAATACTTTTACTTTATTTTTTCAGTGTTACCAGATTCATTGTTCATGCACCCCACCCAGGGCTCCATGCAATCCGTGCCCTCCTCAATACCCACCACCAGGCTCACCCAACCCCCCACCCCTAGTGTTTTTTAAGAAAATTCTTCTGTTTCAGTGACATAATTGTCAAAAGTCAAAGTTTAAAAACCAGCATTGACTATGTTACTGAATATCGTGCCTGTTAAGTATCCCATCTGGTTTTGTTTTTCAGTATCTGTCATTGATTCACTCATTTGTTGAGTAAGAGCCTGGCCTCTCTGTCTGCCTCCGGTGGCCCTGTTCCTGACCGCGTGGGCGTCTCCGGGGTGACTTTCCAGTGGGAGGGGCACCCCGGGGCTTTTTGGGGCCCGAGCACTTCATGGTGCTCTCACAGGGCCTCACTCTCTCTGTGAACTTTCAGCTGAATAATAAAACTACAGAGAAGTGCAACTCATAAATGTACTATGCAGTGAATTTTTATACACTGAATGCAGGAGTGTAACTAGTGCTGGGATCCAGAAAGACAACGTGAACAGCCCCGGAAGTCCTCCTCATGTTCCCTTCCAGTCATCGCCCCCCCCCACACACAAAGGAGGCATCATCTGGGCTCCTAACAGCCCACATAAGCTTTTTTTTTTTTAAAGATGGATTTATTTGAGAAAGAGACGGTGCACACGAGTTGGGGGAGGGAGAGAGAGAGAATCTCCAGCAGATTCCCCGCTGAGCACAGAGCCCGATGTGGGGATTGATCCCAGGACCCTAAAATCATAGCCTGAGCCAAAACCAGAGATGCTTAACCAGCGGAGCCGCCCGAGCGCCCCGGCCTATGACTTTTGCCTGTTTCTGAGCTTCATGTAATGGTATCACTTGGTGTATATTTTTCTGCATCCCAGTGAGGACGGATTGGTGTGGAAACATGCCTGTATGGTGGTGGGTCGGGGGGAGACTCCAGCAAGAATACTTGAGGAAAGTTCTCAGCCATTCTGCAATGAGTGAAGGGTATCGATAGAGAATGAGTTTTATCTTTGTAGGATGATTTATGAGAATCATTGTTAAGTTTCTGTCTAAGAGAAGGAGGAAGCCAGAATTATCCCAGGAGGGTGAGAACACGGGCTTGTCCCTGCACCGCGTACACACACGCGTGTGTTAAGTGTGCGCCCACAAGTGCAAACACACACATACTGACGTATACCTGTCTATGCTGCGATCAGACACCTGGAGGAAGTAACAAGTGCTGAGTTACAGGTCGGGAAAATTTTCAAAAAACAGCACGTCTTTCCAAAATCTGATGTGTTTACGGGCCCTGGGCTTCCTGACGTCCAGCCGCCGCCACGTTGGGGGACTTCACGGGCAGCCGCCGGGGCTGAGAAAGGACGATGGGAGGCGGCGGAAGCAGCGCCCGTCCTGGTTCACCGCAGCAGCGTACACACGAACGCACGGCCCCCTCTGCATGCCGACAAGCAAGCAGAACGATTCTTACCCTTGAGCCAAAGTGAATCCATCCTCTTGGTCTACACTTGAGTTTCCCATCTGGAGTTTGGAGTCGGCAAACAGCAGATGCTCGCTTGTTCAGCGACCCTGTGCCGTGCTTGCTGTAATTCTGGGGAACGAGGGGATCGTCAGTGTGTTGCAGCACCCTCACCAGCGGCCTGGGGACTTGCGGCGCAAGTGCTCACGGACGGGACTGGCGCACAGCGCTTGCTCAGCACACCATGTGTGTCTAGGTTCCTGGGCTGCTGTGGGGTGGAGAGGAGGGCTGGAATATTCAGGCTTCCCTGAAAACATCTCACATGGTATCTTACACGTAGGAGCCGTGGCCACTGAAGTATTTTTGTTTTAATCAGTGCAGTGTCCCTTTGAATGTGGTGAGTTAAATTATGTGATACTGTATTTTTAAAATTTAGGGATGAAGAAGTAATGACCAAGAATATTTTCTGTAGACAACTGTTACATAGACTGAAAGTTGAATTTACCTAGAAAATGTGAACATCTGAGTAACGAATGATTTAATACTTCCCAACATCTGTTCTTTCTGATTTCAGTGGGTGTAAGTTCGATCTTTATAGAAAAGCTGTTTTTCACTTCCCCACATTCAGGACTATCGCGCTGTCATTGAAAAGCTTCCAGAGGATGACAAACCGAGTTTCTTCGGTCTCCCTGCCAACATAGCCCGCTCGTCTCAGCGGATGATCAGCTCTCAGGTAAGCGAGGAAAGGAGGTGCTTGCGGAAAACATGTCACTGAACCCGAGAGAAATAACATGAAATTCGATTTAATACTTCAGACCCCACAAGCTGCTACTTAAAATTTTCATTTTATTTAGCGCAGTAGATTCCAGCTCTACCTTAAATAAATTTTAGAAGAGTCAAAGAGTTTTATATTAATACAACTGTTAAAATTAGTAAAATAACATTGAATACTATCACTTCCTCCAAAATATATTTATTTTACCTCCTGTGATTATATTAAGGCAACATTTTTAATTTTAATTCCAGTGTCGTTAGCATATGGTGTACTGTTAGTTCCAAGTGTACAGTGTCGCAATTCAGCAGCTCTGTCCGTCGTCTGTGGCTCATCAGGGCAGGTGCGTCCCTCTGTGCCCACCCCCGTTTCCCCTGCCCCCCACCCCCTCCCTTATGGGAACCAGCAGTGTGTTCTCTGTAGGTGAGAATCTGTTTCTTCCTTTGACTCTCCTTTTTTTTTCCCCTTGGCTCATATTTGGTTTCTTAAATTCCACATCTGAGTAAAATACTATGGGATTTGTCTGTATCCGATTTAGTTCGCTTAGCATCATACTCCCCAGCTCCACCTATGTCATGGCAAATGGCAGGATTTCATTCTTTTTTTTTTTATGACCAAGTACTATTCTGTTGTATGTTTACACCACACCTTCTTTATCCATTCATCAGTCCACGGACACTTGGGCTGTTTCCATATTTGGCTATTGTTGATAACGCTGCTGTAAACATATGTGTGTGTGTATCCCTTCAAATTAGTGTTTCTTTATTCTTTGGCTAAATACCCAGTAGTGCAATTGCTGGATCATAGGGTAGCTCGATTTTTAATTTTTTGAGGAACCTCCATACTGTTTTCCAGAGTGGCTGCACTAGCTTGCATTCCCACCAACAGTGTAGGAGGGTTCCCCTTTCTCCGCATCCTCGCCAACACCTGTTGTTTCTTATGCTGTTGATGTGTGCCATTCTGACAGGTATGAGACGATAATCTCATTGTAGGTTTGATATATATTTCTCTGATGATGAGTGATGTTAAGCGTCTTTTCACGTGTCTATTGGCGATTTGTATGTCTTCTTTGGAGAAATGTCTATTCATATCTTCTGCCCATTATTTAATTGGTTTCTTTATTTTTTGGGTGTTGAGTTGTATAAGTTCCTTATAGGTTTTGGATACTAACCCGTTATTGATTACGTTTCTTACAAATGTCTTCTCTCATTCTGTAGGCTGCCTTTCAGTTTTGACTGTTTCCTTTGCTGTGCAGAAGCTTTTTATCCTGATGAAGTTCCAATACTTTATTTTTGCTTTTAATTCCCTTGATAGGAGACCTATCTAGAAGGATGTTGCTATGGCCAAGTCAAAGAGATTACTGCCTGTGTTTTCTTGTAGCATTTTTATGGTTTCAAGTCTCACCTTGAGGTCTTTCATCCATTTTGAGTCCATTTTTGTGTATGGTGTAAGGTAGTGGTCCAGTTTCATTCTTCTGTATGCAGCTGTCCAATTTTCCCAACACTGTTTGTTGAAGACGCTGTCTCATTCCCATCGGACATTCTTTCCTGCTCTGTCGGGAGATGAGCTGGCCATAGTCGTGGTTTGTTTCTGGGCTCCGTGTCCCGTCGCGCTGACCTGTGCGTGTGTTTGTGCCAGCCCCGGTGTCTCTGGGGTGTCTCCCGTGTGTGTTGCACACACCCTTCTTTTGTGGCTGAGCTGCTTTTGCCTTGAGTCCCGTTGTCTGCGGTGGCTGTGCCTGTCGGGGGAGGATTCTGTATTGTCTGTGGGCCGGTCTGGGGCCGATCTGGGGCCAGTCTAGGCTTGTGCTGAGTCAGACCTGCAGTTTGCCAGGGATACAGTAGTCCCGAAGCGCAGGGCCCTTTCCCTGTGTTGTTCTTTGAGAAATTGTCACGGGTGGGCAGTGTCTGCAGGTAGACCAGCTGTCTGCGCCCAGCCTGCTGCCGGGGCTGCTGTCTGACCAGCATGTGTGGTTCTCTTTCCCTCTCCCTGGGGCAGGGGACCCTGCGGGTGGGTGCTGGCCCATGTCAGTGCTGCTGGCGCACTGCCAGCCCGTGGCCCGTCTTGGGAGGGCTCCAGTCGAGGGCCTAGTGCAGGACGTGCTGGTAAGAGACCTGCAGCCACCAAGGACCCAGGCCCGTGGCTTCGGAGGGGACGCACATGCAATAGCACAGGGGCGGGTCAGGCCGCGTGGGGAAGGGCTGCAGGGGTGTCCTGTGAGGGGAGCTCTGGAGGCCAGACCCGTGCACAGGGGCTGTCCGCAGGAGGATGCGGGCGTGGGCTGCACGGTCAGCTCGCCAGGCGGTGAGCTGTGGGGCTGCGCTCAGGCCCGCTGGCGGCCCTGTTTAGGCCTCACGGCAGGGGAGAGACGTGGCGCCCAGGGTGCTGCCTCCAGGTTGTGTCTCCTCTGCCTGTGGATGGGGCTGTCTCTTCAAGGGCGGGCCTCAGCTTCCTGGTGCCCTCTGCGCCTCCCAGATCTGAGCACTCTGATTTTTAGAGTTGCAGGTGTCGAACTCCACTGATGGTAAGAATTTGCAAAGTTAGGCCCCCTTGGTTTTCAAAGCCAACTGTTAAGGGAATTCATCTTCCCTTCATGGGACTCCTGTATCTGGGGTGCCTGGTGTGGGGTCTGCCCCTCTCCCCTCTCCACGCCCCTGCAGACTGTACCCCAGTTCCGCCCAGCCCCCTATTGTGACTCCGCCCAGCCCCCTACTGTGACTCTGCCCTTCCTGCCCTCTGCAGTGTGGCCTCTTCTCTGCGTGTAGCTGCAGCTTCGGGTCGTTTTCTGGGTGATTTGTGGGGATGGGGCTGTTACCTAGTTGTGTCTGTGGTTCGAGATGAGCTGGGGCTTCCCCAGAAAATCTCCTCTGTTTTACTGCTGAGTAAATGTTATCTTTTCAAAGAATCGGATCCTAGTTTTATCGATCTTTTCTATTATTTTTTTAATCTGAATTTTTTTCTCTATATTATTTCTTTCTTCTACTAATTTAAGGCTTTGTTTGTTGTTCTTTGTCCAGTTCCTTTAGGTGGAAAGTTAGATTTTTCCTGTTTCTCGAGGTTGGCCTGTATCTCTATAAATAATTTCCCTTCTCGAACTGCTTTTGCTGCTTCCCAAGAAGTTCGAACCATTGCATTTCCATTTTCATTTGTCTTGAGGTATTTTATTTTCTCTTGTCTTAATTTATTGACACATTGGTTGTTTAGTAGCGTGGTGTTTAGCCTACGTGTGTTTGTGGGTTTTTTGTCAGTGTTCTTAACTGTAATTGATTTGTAGTTCCTATCCTTGTCGTTGGAAGAGGTGCTGGATATTATCTCAGCCGTCTTCAACTTACTGAAACTTCTTGTGTGTTTGAACATGTGATCTGTTTCGGAGAATGAACCATGTTCACTTGAAAGGACTATGTGTTCTCCATTTGTGGAATGGAGTATTCTCTTTGCATCCGCTCAATCATCCCTTGGGATGATCTATCCATTAATGTAAATGGGGTGTTAAAGTCGTCTACTATTACTGAATTACCATAAATACGATCCTTTATGTTTTTCAATATTTGGCTTCTATATTTAGGTCAGGTAATAAGTATTTACAGTTGTTATATTCTTGTGGGATTGATCTCTTTATCCTTATTTAATACCCTTCTTCGTCTCTTCTGTACAGTCTGTTTTAAAGTCTATATTGTCTGATCTAAGTATTGTTACTGACTTGTGGTTTTCTCTTCTATTTTCATGGATTGTCTGTTTCAGTTCCTTCCACTTTGTCTGTGTCTTGAGGTCTTTTAAAGTCAGCATATACATGGGTCTTGTTTTTAATTGTTTTTAATCCAGACGCTCTTATCTTTTGATTGGAGCATTTAGTCCCTTTCTGTTTAAACTAATTAGTGACAGAGGTGTACGAATTGCCGTTGTGTTAGGGCCATAGTATCTCTGGATGGATGTGGGCTCCTGCGGAGCCTGCCTGCAAAGTGTGGTAAGACAGGAGTCCCCATGGGGCAGCTGGTCACCGCCTGGGCTGCCCATCAGGTGTGGCAGCTTGGGAGCCACTTGGGAAGGATGCCTTCTAGGGTGGTGGTATTGAGCGGGCCGGATGAATGCCGGGGCGAGCCAAGGGGTTCTGGTCGTAACACACTGTCCGAACGGGCCTGGCCAGCTAGGCTAATGAGAGGAAAGGAGAGTGGTGCTTGCTCGCAACTTCGCTTCCCGAGAGAGCTCCTACAGGTCCCCACCTCCCTGGCACAAGTCCTAAAGTTAGGAAATCTTCACTTATACCCTAGGTACTTTTTTTTTTTCTTATTTTTTTATTTAAAAATTCAATGAATTAGCATAGAGTATTGGTAGTTTCAGAGGTAGAATCTAGTGATTCATCCGTTGCATATGAGCCCTAGTGCTCATCACATCAGGGACAGTGACCCCATCCCCCACAGCCCTCCCCTCCAGCCATCCTCAGTCTGTTTCCTAGGCACTTTTTAATCCTCCCTTTGAAAAGGTGCTTGCGTGCCAGAGCTCAGGCCTAATGATGTAGTGTGTCGGCCTATGAAGAGCAGAGGCTCCGTGACTGTCACCCTCCTCTCCTGATTGTTAAGCCCCCGGCGCCAAGCTCGCTGGTTTTGACAGCCAGGCGTGATGGGGCTCCTGTTACCGGTGCGGGTCCCTGGGGCCGGGGGGCCCAGGTTGAGGCTGGACCCCCTTCTCAGCGAGTGAGTGTCTCCATGCTGGCCTGTGGTATCCCTCCGGCTTCTGGGTGGCCGCCTGGCCAGGGGCTGGTTCCCTACGGGGCCTCCTTCCCTCTGACCTTCTCCGTGGGGCCTTTTCCTGATGCCTTTAGCCACAGAAGATCTGGTCTGCCAGACTCAGGCTGTTTCCAGAGTGAGTTGCATCACGTGTGGCTGTTGGCTGGGAATGTCTGTGGGACAAGGGACTCCAGACCCTCCCACTCTGTCATCTTGCATAAATTAATGGTTGTCTGCCCAGATGTATGAAATCATTAGAATGGCCCTGAAGAAACAGTGCTTACTGTTATTTGATGTTCCGGAGGGATTAGTGAAGTTCTCTCCTCCTCTCTCCTCCACATCTCTTGTTTTCTTGCATCAAAGTTAAGCAAAGGAGGTCCATCTTCCCAGGGTGGTGGGGGCAGAGCTGGCCAGACCCCTTCCCTGGGTCGGCGCTCACACACGGAGACTGGAGCGTGCTTTCGTCTTCAGTTAGATACACTGCAGCATCCGAAATCTTCCCGTCGTGTGGCCGTGCTTGTGACCAAAAGAGGGCCACTGTGGTCAGTAGTGAGTTAGACTTGGATGGAGATGGATGGAGGGAGCATTGTTCTTCCTCCAACAAGCAAGACAGGTCATGACTTTTCCTGAGCCCATCAGAGAGGAGATGAGCACTGGCCGGCTGAGACCCTCGGGGAGACCCAGTGCCACAGGCTGGGCAGGCTTGGACCACATGACCTGGATCTCCCCTTCTGGCAGGCCACTTCGCAGTGGACGCCTGCTGATGGTAGTCTCAGAAAGCTTCCTTCCGGGGGAGGGCCCAGGGGAGCGGGACAAAGTCCCTGTGGGTGGACAAGGCACATGGGAGCACCCCGTCTGCCTTTTGGAATAGAAGCCTCTATCTCAGGGGAGGAGGCGAAAAACCAAGACAATGAGCGGGGGGTAACACGGCTGCCCTTAGGGTACTGTTGAAACACTAGGACTGGTAGAAGGCGACAAGAAAAAACTCTCCCCCGGTCTGTTAGTGGAAGAAATCTGTCCAGATTGCAGCTCAGAGGACAGGAGCAGTGAGAAGGCCGCGTCCCCGAGGCTGAAGGCCCGTCTACTGCCTCCGTCTCTGCCCCGGCCGCCAGCTGGGGGGTCCCGGCTCCTGAGTGGCAGTGGTCCCAGGACCGGAAGCTTGTGAGGGCAGGCGCAGAGCCCTTCCTGGAGGCCCCTCCAGACCTGTGCTCAGAGGTCACATCTGTGCCTGCCCCAGAGCTGCAGGGGGACCGAAACAGGGCTCTGAGAAGGCCGATCGCCAGACTCGGGGGGACCGTGTCCGCCCAGGACGGAGGCTCAGTCAGAGCGGCAGGCGGCGGGCTAACAGTGAGTAACAAGGGACCCCGGGTGACTGACCCTCTCTGAGGTGCAGAAACAGGAGCCCTCATCGGGAGGGGGGAGCAGACACTGATGACACTGATGACGGCCCTGCCGCCCCGCCGGCCCCCAGCCTCCGTCAGAGCACCTGCACGGGAACTCGGAATCCGCGGTGTGTCCGGGGGGGACTCTCGCAACAACCCTCAAATGTCGCCCCACCCCTGATTGGACAGGACCCCACTCTACGGCCTCGTGCCCCTTCCACACGTTAAAGCTGCCCGAACCCCAGTGCTCCGCATGAGCTACTCCGCTCTCACCAGCAGTGCCGGGAACGAGGGCCTGCCCCACGCCAGGACGCAGGCCGCACTCGTGACAGGTTCATCAACAGTCAGCAGGGCCGGACTTCCATGTGTCATGGGTGCGGAATGGTCCGTGAGCTGATTTAAATAATTACGATTTGTGTGCTAAAAGTTCTGATGGAAAAACTAGTTAATTTCAGCAGCGGTGCAGAAACTATAAGACTGGAGAAAATGAAAGTACTAGAAATAAAACCTGTTAATGGAGAAGAAATCTTCAAGCCAACCAATAGACTTGAAATATCCAGTGAGAGAACCCATGAATTCGAAGATAGATTAATAGAAGTTGCCCAGACTGAGGTACAGGAGGAGACGGAGCAGGAAAAACAAGCACAAAGTGTTCAGCACTGTGGGACAACATCACACAGTCTGACCGCGAGGTCATCGGGGTCCACAAACCCGTGAAGCTCGAAGAGCACTGTTCCAGGTAACCCCCCACCCACCCCGAGGGAAAAAATGCCACAGGAGCCCACAAATATTTGGACTGTCGAAACGGAAGTCTAAAATCCTGAGAGCTTTGTCCCGCCAGAGCACAGAAGAACGAAGAGCGTTATCCGGGCGGCCCCCTCCTCCGGAGCCCTGCAAGCACACGGGCTGGTGACTGCGAGCGGCTCAACAAAGAGGCTCCTGACCCTGGTTCTGTACCCGGCGGAGTACCTTCCACAAAGGAAGACAATAAGGTCTCTCATAGACCAGTAAAAATAGAGTTGATTGCCTGCAGATTTACTGTACGAAATGGTTACAGGATGTTTCCAGGGCGAAGAAGTGTGACATCTGACACAATTTTGGGTCCACACAGGAGATGAAGAGTTCTGAATCCATGCGACGAATGAAGTTAAACTATATCATTCCTGTAATTTCTCTGGAAGAACGGACTGGCCAAGGGGAGAAGAACATGGTTGCAGTCAACGTGTATTTACAGCAGGCGTAAAAATGAGATGAACAACAGTAGCACAATAGAAATTCAACTTCTTTCATTCTTAAAAGGTTATTGATTTTTTAGTTTTCTTGGGTCAGTTTTGGTAATCTACATATCTATATGTATGTATAGATACGTCAAAGAATTCGTCCAGTTCTCTTGATGATGAAGCTTCTTGTTGTAATGTTGTTCATAACTTTATTATCCTTTTAGTGTTTGCAGTGTGTGGATTATTATTGTGTTTCTCTGCCTAATGTTCTTTTTCCCTCCCTTTCAGGGCTTTACTATATTTTCTTTTTGTAACTGGCTTTCAATAGTTGGGTTATGGTATAGATTTCTTTTTCTTCACTTTACTACTAGCGTTCACTGGGTTTTTTGAACCCGTTTTATAATTTTCATTAAATTTTGAAGAAAAGACCCTGTCTATCATTACTTCTGAAATTTTCATCACATCGTTGATACTATCCTCTTGCTCACTGAGCATTTCTTTTTTCAGTTTCTTTGTCTCTTTGTATTGATTCAGATAGTTTCTTTTTCTCTTGATAGAGAACTTGAGAACCTTATGTCCATTGCTTTCTGTAGTATCAGCTAGGATAGAGTGCTCTTGTCTAATTAAGGACATCTATCATATGAGGAAATTCTTGCCACACCATAGCTATTTACTTTCGTATGTCTTTGTATTGCATCCTTGAACCAATCGCGGACCTGAATGTCGCAGTGTGTGAGTATAACATAGCAGTTGTGTTTCTAAAGGTCGACCTTTAGTAAATAACCAGTTGTAAAGTTACAGTGGGTCTCATTTCAACATTATTTATAAAGCAGCATTTTATAAATTCAAAATGGTAACAGTAGGGAAGTAGTAGAAGAAGTTATGGTATACTCATGAAAGCATCAGGACCAGTAACAATCATAGTTCATGGGCAGTAGATCTTAACCTTCGCTTTTGTAGGATGGATCCCTTTTAGCAACCGAAGCTCTGAATTCTCTCCTCAGAAAAATACAGACATGCTCACACACACAAAATTTTGGAAACAATTTCCGGAATTTTTCAGATCTTACAAAGCCAAGAGGAAGTAATAAATAAGTAAATCAATAAATTGATTCATGAAATGTACATGTAATACGTGTGTGTATGTACATATAAATATAATTACACATTATATACAATTGAATGAGTACAAACTGAAAACCCACTACTACTTTATAATTTTCATACATAGCTATTATAAAAGCATTTCTATATCATTCCTGAATCAGAGGTACGATTTTTATAAAATAGGTAGAAAAGGTAGAATTTTTATAAGATTATATGTATTTAGAAAAGGAGGTATCTGTGGGTATGTGTTCATGTGCCTTTTTCTTATATGGGATCTGGGTTTGGTGGTTTTTCCCTTCATTGGTTTCTAAGGATGGATTTTAGTTAACTGTATATCTTCACTCATTTGTCACAAAATCTAATAAATAGAATAAAACAAATACAAGTTTGTTAATCATCGTAGACATGAAAGGACCATGGAAAGTTAGCTTTTGTCATGTAGAAGTTTGTTTTGTTTCCCTTTTAAAAGAAATTAGGTGTTGAAGATAATCTGCAATGAGTTCAACTGTAGGAGACCCTTCTTTTAATAATAGCAGTTCTATTTAAGAACTGTGTTTTTTTAAATTTCCTTTTAATTTTAATTTTTCTTTTTATATTTGCATTTGTTGGTAATCGTGCAGTGACGCGTATTCTCCAGGCTAAGAAAATATGCAGCATGTAGCTTAGAAAAAAATAGTGTGGAATTTGAACACGTGGTCAGAAAAATAGAAAACTAACTGTGAAATGTACTGAACAACTTAATAGTTAAACTGAAATTAAGATCCAACAAAATTTTAATTCCCAAATGTTTTCCAGCTCTTCTCGTTCATCTCTAGAGTAAGCACGTGAGTTTGTGGTCTCTGCCGTGCAGGTGAGGACCGGAGGCGGGCCTGTGTGGTAGGATTCGCATTGTGAGACCTAATCCAGTGATTCCTTATCGTGAAGTCTTCTCTTTCAGTTACTTGGATCTTTTAATTGATATTTTGTTCCTTTTTCTTGTTATTATTTTGAATTAAATATCAATAGCTAACACATAAAATCAGTGTAAACTGCCTACAATTACTTCTACCCCAGAAGGGTCTTGATTTCTCCAGCAATTGAAAGTTTTACCTCAGATATGTCGATGTACACATTTTTTAACATTGCGGTGAGAGCATTTCTTAAATCGTCCGGTAGAGAGAATGACACATAGTGGACCGACGAGCGGACACTGTGGGGAGATCCGACCACAGGCCGGCGGCGGGGGGGCCAGGGGGGCAGGACTCTCACCAGGAACTGGGTGTTAGCTGTGCGGTATCATTAGGGAGCGGGAAGCTCTACCCATGTGGGCGCGACCCTAAACCCCGAGTGAAGCAGTCAGAGAAGTAACAGGTTCTCCACTTGGTTGTTTTGAAGGCGTGTCCAGTAACCGCATGCGCTTGTCTGCCCAGTAACACGTGGCTTAGGTCCCTACGTGTCTTCACGTGGCCACGGCCGTGGCTCTGCAGGAGCGCAGCTCTCCACGCAGTTCTGTTGTTCTCTCTTCTCTTCCCCAGATTTGTCTCCTCGTCCTTGTAAAACCACCAGACTCCTGTCTTTCTGACTTTTGTCTTTCCCTCCGCCTGCAGTGAACTGTTCGCCCACGATTGCAGGTGTAGACTAACCATCGGACCGAGCTCTGCGTCTTCCTGCGGAGTTCCCCCGAGGGGGTACCCGAGGGTGCTGGTGGCCGCCGACCTGGGGGTTGCTTGGGAAGTTTGTTTGAGAAGGTAGATTGCTAAGTTCCATCCGAGCTGGGTGATTCAGACTGCTGCCTTAGTGGGCCTTTGAAATCCGTATTTTGGGGTGATTCTTCGGCATCCTCTGCTTTGAAAGCGTCTATACTAGAGTTTTGAGGAACTGCAGAGAATGTCTCATTTTGGTATTCTAAATAACGTGAAATCTGCATATCAGATTCTCTTTGTATGTTAGTCAACGTTAGATTTTTTTCCTTGACTGTAGGCTCAGAATTAAAAACAAAGAACAAAAGGTATCTTACTGCAGGAACAGACTAGAAATCCTCTATTCAAACTTCACTTGGAGATGTAGTGAGTTCTGTCGTCATGACCTGGTAAGTGCTAGGCCCAGCACTACAACCCGGGTTTCTTGCGTTATTACATATAGAAAGTGATCTCCAAGAATTCACTGTTCTTAAGAATTTTTTTTCTCAAATGAGTGTTTTGAACCTTGGAATTTTGTGAATTTGGTGACTGTCAGTTTCTCTCATCCATTTAAAAAAAGCAAAAAAAATATATGTTTATATTGAGTTTGTGATTTGCTTCCACGGCTATGAGAAAAAGATGCTTTATCATTGGATGTCGTATGTAAGACTTTACACTTCAGCAGTTTCAAGCTGTTACTTACGGAATTAGTAAACTCCGGATTATGCAGCCTTCAATGGTGGCCTTAAAGTGGTTTTCACGAAACCATTTCCTTTCTTCAGAAATCAGTGGATCTCTAGAGCAACCTGAGACAAATTTTTTTTTTAAAGATTTTTTATTTACTTGATAGAGAGAAACACAGCGAGAGAGGGAACACAAGCAGGGGCAGAGGAAGAGGGAGAAGCAGGCCTCCCTCCGAGCAGGGAGCCCGACGCAGGGCTCGATCCCAGGACCCTGAGATCATGACCTGAGCCGAAGGCAGACACTTAACCCACTGAGCCACCCAGGCGCCCCAATCTGAGATAATTATTGTGAAATTTTGGTGCAAGTTGTTCTTTTCTGCATCTAGTCAATACCATGTGTGATTCAGAAAAACGTCTTAAGTCGTTTACACATTTTACACAAGCCCTTAAATCTTCCTAGAGGGATTTTGGCTTCTGGGCAAGGCCAGCCCAGCTCCGGAAATAAGGTGTTCCAACGAAAGGATGGAGATTTTCATAGCGTTCAGGTGATGGTAGCAGTTGTCATTTTCCTCCAGTCACTTCCCATCCAACTCAGAGTACAAAGGTGTCCAAGTTCCTACACACCCCTCTGTCTTTGTCTTCTGCTCTTCCTTTCCTGGCTCACCAGGGGCAGTACACAGACCATCCTGGCCACGAGCTTCTGTTTCCTCAGCCAGGAACTTGGACTCCCTAGACGTCTGCATGGCTTACCCTTGTATTCCCTCCAGGTAACCTGATCCAGCAAGCCTTTCCTGACTTACATAAAATAGCAACTCCCTGCAAACCTTCGTATGGCTTCTCCTTTTAATGGCTTCATTTTTCTCCTAAGATTTATATTTCTTTTTTAATTTAATTTCGATTAATTAACATATAGAGTATTAGTAGTTTCAGTGGTAGAATTTCATGATTCATCAGTTGCATATAACACCCAGTGCTCACCACATCATGTGCCCTCCTTGGTAAGTTCCTTGTAGATATTGGATACCAGCCCGTTATCTGCTATATCATTTGCAAATATCTTCTTCCATTCTGTCAGTTGATTTTTTATTTTGTTGACTGCTTCTTTTGCTGTGCAGATTTTATATTGATGAAGTCCCAATAGTTCATTTTTGCTTTTGTTTCCCTTGCCTTTGAAGACGTGTCTAGCAAGAAGTGGCTATGGCCGAGGTTGAAGAGATTGCCACCTGTGTTCTCTAGGATTTTGATGGATTCCTGTCTCACATTTAGGTCTTTCACCCATTTTGAGTTTATCTTTGTGTGTGGTATAAGAGAATGGTCCAGCTTCATTCTTCTGCATGTGGTTGTCCAATTTGTCCAGCACCATTTGTTGAAGAGACTGTCTTTTTTTCCCGTTGGATGTTCTTTCCTGTTTTGTCGAAGATTAGTGGACCGTAGAGTTGAGGGTCCGTTTCTGGGCTCTCTATTCTGTTCCATTGATCTGTGTGTCTGTTTTTGTGCCAGTAACATACTGTCTTGAAGATACAGATTTGTAATAGAGTTTGAAGTCTGGAATTGTGATGCCACCAACTTCAGTTTTCTTTTTCAACATTCCTCTGGCTCTTCGGAGTCTCGTCTGGTTCCATATAAAATGTAGGATTATTTTTTCCAGCTCGTGAAAAATGTTGATGGTCTTTTGATAGGGATTGCATTGAATGTGTGGATTGCTGTAGGTAGCATGGACGTTTTCACAATATTTGTTCTTCCAGTCCATGAGCATGGAACATTTTTCCATTTCTTTGTGTCTTCCTCAGTTTCTTTCAAGAGTGTTCTATATTTTTCAGAGTACAGGTCCTTTACCTCTTTGATTAGGTTTATTCCTAGGTATCTTGTGGGTTTTGGTACAATTGTAAGTGGGATCGACTCCTTAGTTTCCCTTTCTTCTGTCTTGTTGTTGGTGTATAGAAATGCAATTGATTTCTGTGCATTGATTTTATATCCTACCACTTTACGGAATTCCTGGATGAGTTCTAGTAGTTTTGGGCTGGAGTCTTTAGGGTTTTCCACATAGAGTATCAGTGTCATCTGTGAAGAGTAGAGTTTGACTTCTTGTTTGCCAATTCGAATGCCTTTTATTTATTTTTGTTGTCTGCTGTTGCTAGGACTTCTAGTACTCTGTTGAACAGAAGTGGTGAAAGTGGGCATCCCACTTGTTTTCCTGACCTTAAGGGAAAAGCTCTCAGTTTTTCCCCTTTGAGAATGATATTTGCTGTGAGTTTTTCATAGATGGCTTTTATGATATTGAGGAATGTAACCTCTATGCCTACACTATGAAGAGTTTTGATCAAGAAAGGATGCTGTACTTCGTCAAATGCTTTTTCAGCATCTATTGAGAGGATCCTATGGTCCTTGTTCTTTCTTTTATTAATGTATTCTATCACAGTGATTGATTTGTGGATGTTGATCCAACCTTGCAGCCCTGAAGTAAATCCCCCTTGGTCGTGGTGAATCATCCTTTTAATGTCCTGCTGGATCCTATTAGCTAGTATTTTGGTGAGAATTTTTACATCCGTGTTCATCAGGGATATTGATTTGTAATTCTCCTTTTTGGGGGGTCTTTGTCTGGTTTGGGGATCAAGGTAATGCTGGCCTCGTAGAGTGAGTTTGGAAGTTTTCCTTCAAGATTTTTATTTCTATAGGACTTGTTATATTTCTATGGGACTTGTGTGCATTTCTGTAGGACTCGTGTGTATTTCTATAGGACTCGTTATATTTCTATAGGATTTGTGTGTATTTCTATAGGACTCATGTGTATTTCTATAGGACTCATGTGCATTTCTATAGGACTTGTGTGTATTTCTACAGGACTCATTATATTTCTACAGGACTCGTGTATATTTCTGTAGGACTCGTGTGCATTTCTATAGGACCCGTGTGTATTTCTATAGGACTCATTATGTTTCTATAGGACTCGTGTGCATTTCTATAGGACCCTTGTGTATTTCTATAGAACCCGTGTGTATTTCTATAGGACTCGTTATATTTCTATAGGACTCGTGTGCATTCTGAAATTTTTACCGTCTTTTCAAAATACAATCTTTCATCTATATAAAGGACTATATGTATAACATTAATACATATATAAAACATTAAAAGTGTGATGATAAAATGAAAGTCATGAACCAATAACAGGACAACGATATTATTAGTAACGTGAATCAACTTCCTTGATTGTTCTGTTCCTCTCCCATTCTGCTAAAGGAGCCAACATTCTCTTTCGTTTTAAACTTTTGTAATTATACTTTTTTAGTAGTTGTATTACTTGCATGCATTGACACACACACTTGTTCCTAAAGTATATTGCTTCATTTTCCTAACTTTTAAATTGTTGAAACAGTGTATTGCGTGTGGTGTTCTAGGACATGGATATCTCACTTTATGTTATTTTTCTAATACCTGCTTGTGTTACTGGTTTAGCTGTAGTTTCATTATTATTGCTTTGTAGTATTTCATTATAGAAATTATATAAATAAAACTCTTCCTTTTTTAGTTATGACAGACAATGCAGTGTGTCCATTTGTGTGCATGTCATGGTATGTCTGAGCAAGTTTCTCTAGTGTGTATCTACGAATAGAATTGGGTCAGAATGTTTTTAGTGGTTGTACTACTGTACCTTTTCACCCGAAGATTGTAGTATCTACATCCTTTAATTCCCACCAGTACGTGGTGGTTTTGAATGTCTTCATAGTTGTTAATCTGGTAGGTTAACATCGTTTCTCATTGTGGTCTTAATGTGTTTTTTATTACTGAGATTGAACACCCTTCTGTATACTTATGGGCCATCCCTGATGTTCATTTGGAGGGACAGCAGTGAGACAGATGGGGCTGCAGCACAGGGGGCCGAGGGGGAGGGCCAGCGGGGTATGAGGCCAGGAGGCCTCAGGGGCCAAGGGGGCTAGAGAGTGGGGAGCCTCGTGAGTGGGCTGTGGTGAGCGCAGGGCCGTGGGCTGGCAGTGACCGCAGCGGGGAGACTCGGGGAGACTTGGAGCAGAGACAAGGTAGGGACCCGCTGCAGCGGCCTTCGTCCTGCTCAAAAACGAAGCCTGTTTGGGGAGGAGGTTCTTACTGATCAAGTTCCTTACTCGCTGTAATTCTCTATAAAAAGATCTTGTGCTAAAGTAACATACGTATTTTCCTACAAGAGCCGTGTGTTTATGCGCTAGCTACGTCATCAGTTCCTTTGTTCCTAAACCCGCTTCGAAGTTCCAGAACGTGATTATCTCTTCAGACCCAAAAGCAGTTTCATGGCAAAGTTCTATTCTTAGTGATGGTTTTCCTGTTGCCGAAGATTTGAGGGTTAATGGCTCATGTAGTCATTGTGGCCACGATTTGCCGCTGGCTGGCGGGGGCTCCGCTGCTCGCCCTCAGTCGCTGCACCGAGCCTGACCCCTGGGTTCCCCTCAGTTACTGCACGTGTCACAGGGTCACAGCGTCCGGGTACGCCGATGCCGTGAAGTCAGGAAGCTGGACACGCTCTTCTGTCCCTCGTGCCCTTCGATGTGGGTCTCGATGTGGGTCTGTTTACTGGTATTCGAGGAACACGTTTGTGAGCTTCGGCTCTGCCCGTCGCGCCGTCAGCAGCAAGAGGTTCGCAGAGTGTCCACGTCGCATTTCTGTGGGCAGGCGAGTCGGAACTGGAATACTTGCCGCTTTTCAAGGTCTAAGACCATTTAAGACAAAAGCAAAAGATTGCAAGGCAGTATCAGTCTTTAATTTTGTAACATACACGATGATTTTATTATTTTTGAATGTTTACAAGGATACACTAAGTCCACTAATAATATAAACTCAATACTTGTCTGTGTTATCATTTAGTTAGAAATAAAAATGTCTCTTAGTTTGAAAAGTAGCTGGTAAGGGGAAACAAGCATTTATCTTTGTTTCGTGAATGAGATTTCATGATAATGAAAGGAAAATTGATGAAAGAATGTTCTTTACTGAATAATTCTCAATAATAAGCCGAAGGAATGGCAGAATTTGAAAAATCACTTTTACAAATCCTCATAAAGTAATCGATTGATAAAATCGTTACTAAAATTTGAAACCACTAAGTAGAAGGTTGATGGGGGAGTTTGCTGCCACCCCGTGTGCCCAGTGATGAGTCTTCGTATCAGAGAGAGAGGGGTTGTGCAGACCCTGCGTGCCTCCCGATGTGACACCATCGAAAGTACGCTGCCCAAAGACCTCTTTTAAAAAAAGGGAACTTGAACCCAGGCAAGATTTTAGAATTACTTTTGGTCAAAAGGAATCGCAGGAGGTAAGGAATAAAGTAAAAAACACCAGTGGATTCAGAACGTGGGACATTTTGCAAGATAACGGACTCAGTTTTATCAACAGTTTAAGACATGCAAAAACGGAAGCTCAGAGAAACTGCTCTATCCTGGAGGGACGTAAAATACATCGCAACTACATGACCTTTCAAGCAGTCAGTTTCAAACAAATGTTGAGACAATCAAGAAAATTTACGTGCGAGCTGTTATAGGACACAGATGAATTTTTTTAGCCAGTGTTTGTACTGACGCTAACGTCCACTTTTTCACTTTCCTGGTTATTCTCTGAACTTCTTAACATTGTTTGTTGTTTTTTAAAATTACAGTTGCATACAGTATCCTATCAGTTTGCTGTGTGCATAACATAGTGATTTGACATTTGTGTGATTGCAAACTGGTCGCCACCGTGAGTCTAGCTACCAATTGCTACCATCCGAAATTAATACCATATGACTGACTGTAGATCCCGTGCTGTATATTACATCCCCGACACTTACTTATAACTGGAGGGTTGCACCTCTTCATCTGCATCGCCCATTTTTGTCCACCCTCCCCCTCCCCCGCAGCCACCATTCTGTTCTCTATATGAATCTGGATTTTGTTCTGTTTTGTTTTTTACATTCCACATACATAGGAAATCATGCAGTACTTGTCTTTCTCTGACTTATTTCACTTAGTGTAATGCCCTCAAGATCCGTCTATGTTGACTCAATGGTTAGCTGTCATTCTTCTTTATGGCTTAGTATTCCCGTATATATATGTGTATATATTCCATATGTATTATGATACATACATGATACACTTATAAACACCATATCATTTTTTTTTGAAGATTTTATTTATTTATTTGACAGAGAGAGAGAGAGATCACAAGTAGGCAGAGAGGCAGGCAGAGAGAAAGAGGGAAGCAGGCTCCCTCCTGAGCAGAGAGCCCGATGCAGGGCTCGATCCCAGGACTCCGAGATCATGACCTGAGCCGAAGACAGAGGCTTAACCCACTGAGCCCCCCAGACGCCCCAACACCGTATCTTTCTTTAGCCTCTCACCTATCAGTGGCTACTTCGATTGTCTCTGCATCTGGGCTTTTGTACATAATGCTGCAATGAATGGGGACATGCATTCATCTTTTCCAATCAGTGTTTTTATTTTCTTGGTGGAGATATCCAGACGTGCAATTGCTGGCTCATTAGGTAGTTCCATTTCTCATGTTTTGAGCAGCCTCCTTCCTGTTCTCCGCAGTGGTTGCTCCAGGTTACATTCCCCCAACAGTGCATGAGGGCTCCCCTTTCTTCGCATCCTCTCCAACATTAGTTATTTCTTGTCTTTGTGATAATAGCGATTCTGACAGGTGTGAGGTGACATCTCATTGTGGTTTTGGTTTGCATTTCCTGATGATGCATGATATTGATTATCTCTTCATGCGTCTGTTGGTCATTTGTGTGTCTTCCTTGAAAAAATGTCTGTTCAAAGCCTCTGCTCAATTTTAAACCAAATTGTTTGATTTTTCATGTTGAGTTTTATGAGTTCTTTCTGTTTTGGATACCAGCCCCTTATCAGAGATAAGGTTTACAAATATCTTCTCCCATTCAGTAGGTTCATTTTCATTTTGTTGATGGTTTCCTTCACTGTGCAGAAGCTCTTTAGTTTGGTGTCCCATTTGTTTATTTTTGCTTTTGTTCTTGTCAGAGTCAAAAACATCACAAGACCAATGTCAAGGAGCTTACTGCCTATGTTTTCTTGTAGGAGTTTTATGGTTTCAGGTTTTACATTCAAGTCCTTAATCCATTTTCGAGTTACTTTTTGTGTGCTGGATAACATAGCGGTCATTGTTTTCCATTTTAGTGTCTAATTTTCCGACCCCATTTACTGAGGACACTACCCTTCCTCCATTCTGTGTTCTCACCTCCTCCGTTGTAAATTAATTAACCATGTATGTGTGCATTTATTTCTGGCCTCTCCATTCTGTTCCATTGATCTGTAAGTCTGTTTATGCCAGTACCATACTGTTTGGATTATTACAGCTTTATGGTATAGTTTGAAATCAGGAAACATGAAAACTGCAGCTTTATTCTTCTTCTCAAGATTGCTTTGGCCATTGAGGATCATTTGTAGTTCCATACAAATTTGATGACTATTCTAGTTCTGTGAAAATTGCTATTGGAGTTTTTATAGAGATTGCATTGAATCTGTAGATTGTTTTGGGTGGTGTGGACATTTTAACAATATTTGTTCTTCTAATCTGTGAGCAGAGAATATCTTTCCACTTACTTGTGTCTTCTTCAGTTTCTTTCATCAGTATTTCAATGTACAGTGTATTTCATCTCCGTAATTATACTTACTCCTAGGTACTTTGTTTTGACCCAGTTATAATTTTTCTTTCTGTTGTAGCATTATTTGTGTATAGAAACACTACAGATTTCTGTACGCTGATATTGTATCCTGTGACTTTACTGAATTCATGTATCAGATCTAACACTTTTTTTGTTAATTGTTTAGTTTTCTATATATAGTGTCATGCCATCATCAAATAGTGATACTTTTACTACTTTCTGATTTGGATACATTTTTTTGCTTGCCTAATTGCTGTAGCCAGGTCTTCCAATCCTGTGTTGAATAAAAGGGGCATGTTGGGGCATCCTTGTCCTGTTACTGTTCTTAGGGGAACCCCTTTCATCTTTTCATCACTGAGTGTGATGTTAGCTGTAGGACTGTCACACATGGGCTTTATTATGTTGACAGGTTTCCTTTATACTCACTCTCTTTACAGTTTTTTTTTTTTTAAATCAGATATAGGTGTTGAATTTTGTCAAATGGTTTTTCTACAGCTATTGAGATGATCATAGGATTTTAAACTTTGACTTAGTTAAGTGATGTCCCACATTGATTTGCAGTTGTTGAATCATCATTGAACTCCTGGAATAAACCCTACTTTATCATGATTTATCAGCCTTTTTTTAATTTATTTTTTAATTTCCTCTTTTTATTTTTTTATTTTTTATTTTTTAATTAACATATAATATATTATTTGTTTCGGGGGTACAGGTCTGTGACTCATCAGTCTAATACAATTCACAGTGCTCACCATAGCACATACCCTCCCCAATGTCCATCACCCAGCTATACCAGCCTTCCCACCCCTCTCCACTCCAGCAACCCTCAGTTTGTTTCCTGAAATTAAGAGTCTTTTATGGTTTGTCTCCCTCTCTAGTTTCATCTTGTTTCCTTTTTCCCTCCCTTCCCCTATGATCTTCTGTCTTGTTTCTCAAATTTCTCATGTCAGTGAGATCATACGATAATTGTCTTTCTTTGACTGACTTATTTCACTTAGCATAATACCCTCTAGTTCGATCCATGTCATGGCAAATGGCAAGATTTTGGGGGTTTTGATGGCTGCATAGTATTCCATTGTATATATATACCACATCTTTATCCATTCATCTGTTGATGGACATCTAGCCTCTTTCCATAGTTTGGCTATTGTGGACATTGCTATAAACATTGGGGTTCACGTGCCCCTTTGATTGCTACATTTGTATCTTTGGAGTAAATACTCAATATAGTGCAATTGCTGGGTTATAGGGTAGCTCTATTTTCAACTTTTTTTTTTCCCCAAATACTTTTATTTTATTTTTTCAGTGTTACAAGATTCATTGTTCATGTACTACACCCAGTGCTCCATGCAATACGTGCCCTCCTCAATACCCACCACCAGGCTCGCCCAATCCCCTACCCTTTCCCCTCCAAAACCTTCAGTTTGTTGCTCAGAGTCCACAGTCTTTCATGGTTCATCTCCCCCTCCGAATTCCCCCAGTTCACCCATCCTTTCCTTCTCACAATGTCCTCCATGTTTTTCCTTATGCGCCACACGTAAGTAAGACCATATGATAATTGACTCTCTCTGCTTGACTTACTTCACTCAGCATATTTTCAGCTTTTTGAGGAACCTCCATACTGTTTTCCCGATTGGCTGCACCAGCTCGCATTCCCACCAACGGTGTAGGAGGGTTCCCCTTTCTCCACATCCTTGCCAACATCTGTTGTTTCCTGAGTTGTTAATTTTAGCCATTCTGACTGGCGTGAGGTGGTATCTCATTGAGGTTTTCATTCGTATTTCCCTGATGCCGAGTGGTGTTGAGCATTTTTCATGTGTCCGTTGGCCATTTGAATGTCCTCTTTGTAGAAATGTCTGTTCACGTCTTTTGACCATTTCTTGGTTGGATTATTAGTTCTTTGGGTATTGAGTTTGTTAAGTTCTTCATAGGTTTTGGACACTAGCCATTTAACTGCTATGTCATTTCCAAATACCTTCTCCCATTCTGTCAGTTGATTTTTGGTTTTGTTGACTGTTTCCTTTGCTGTGCAAAAGTTTTTTATCTTGATGAAGTCCCAATAGTTCACTTTTGCCCTTGCTTCCCTTGCCTTTGGTGATGTGTCTAGGAAGAAGTTGCTGCAGCTGAGGTCAAAGAGGTTGCTGCCTGTAGTCTTCTCTAGGATTTTGATGGATTCCTTTCTCATGTTGAGGTCTTTCATCCATTTTGAGTCTATTTTTGTGGGTGGTGTGAGGAAATATTCTAGTTTCATTCTTCTGCATGTAGTTGTCCAATTTTCCCGGCACCGTTTGTTGAAGAGACTGTATTTTTTCCATTGGACATTCTTTCCTGCTTTGTTGAAGATTAGTTGACCAGAGTCGAGTGTCCATTTCTGGGCTCTCTATTCTGTTCCATTGATCTATGTGTCTGTGTTTGTGCCAGTACCATACTGTCTTGATGATTGCAGCTTTGTAATAGAGCTTGAAGTCCAGAGTTGTGATGCCACCAGCTTTGGTTTTCTTTTTCAACATTCCTCTGGCTGTTTGGGGTCTTTTCTGGTTCCATACAAATTTCAGGATTATTTGTTCCATTTCTGTGAGAAAAATTAATGGTATTTTTATAGGGATTGCATTAAATGTGTAGTTTGCTTTAGGTAGCATAGACATTTTCACAATATTTGTTCTTCCAATCCATGAGCATAGAACATTTTTCCATTCTTGGTGTCTTCCTCAATTTCTTTCATGAGTACTATATAGTTTTCTGAGTACAAATTCT
>CM052884.1:1038230-1072842 GCA_028534135.1 Potos flavus
CATCTGAGGTGTTCTTCTGTGACGTGCATATGGGGAATTTCCACATGGAGTTAAATGAGCACTCTCATTTTATTTGAAAGCCGTAATTTCTTCTCTTGTTCACGGCGTAGCTGTTGTGCTGTCTGTGCACTGGCTTACAGATCCCCTGCCTTCCATCCTCCCCACTGCATGGACTGCCGCCTCTCGGCCTGGCTCCCCATTCTCAGCTCCCACCCCCGCACCGCTTCACGTGCTGTGGGCTCCACAGTCCCTTCCTGTGCATTCACCGATGTACTGAACTTGGCCACCGGAAAGCAACAGGGTTTCAAACCAGAGTAGGACAGCAAGGAATGTCCCTGACCTTTGACGGGTTTGTTGTCAATGATTTGTGCTGCTTTTCAGTACGTATGACTTGACGTGTTGTTTTTCTAGAATTCAAACCTGATTCATCAGAAGGTGTCTCCTCCTAATGATCGACAAGGATCTCCAATACTGTCATTCATTATTCTGGAACAGTTTAATGCCATTCGCTTAGTCCAAAGCATTCATCAATCTCTTGCCGCTCTCAGCAAAGTCATCAGAGGAACTACCTTACTGAGTTCGGAGGTACAGAAGTTGGCAAGTGCTTTATTAAACCAAAAGGTAAGCCAAAATTAAATATATGTATTTTTATTTCATTATCAGAAGTGACTCCCTCATTATGTATACATTTGTCAAGTCTTACAGTTAACACTAACAGAAAACCCAAGTTAAACTACCTCAAGGCAGATAGCACTTAGTGGACTGACGTGACGGAAGGATCCAGAGGCAGCCAGCATTGAGTAGGCTGGATGCAGGAGCTTCAGACTGTCGTTAGGGTCTTAGCTCGTGTAATTTATCTGCCTGTCTAGTCGTGTCGTGTGTGAGCGCACATATATATATAAACGTGTTTCTGTGTGTGTGTGTGTCGATTTCACCTCGGGCCAGGTCGTCTCTTCACGATGCTACCCTAGCAGCCCAGCCTATCTTCTGAGCTCCAAGTCCAACAGAAAGAACACCTTTTTCCTGGTAACTCAGGCAAAAATCTTGGGATTAGCTTTAATCCAAACGGACTAGCTTGTGTTCGATGCCGAGTCCCTTGAACATTCTCTGTGCAGGATTTGCAAAGTTCTCACTGGCTAGGGCTTCAGCCAAATATGTATCCCCACAGCTAGGATAGATGCAGCTCCATCCCCATCGTTAGCCGGTGGAGGATCAAGGTGCTTTTAGCATAAGAAAGGGAAATCCACATGACTCTTTTTTTTTTTTTTTTAAGATTTTATTTATTTATTCGACAGAGAGAGATCACAAGCAGGTAGAGAGGCAGGCAGAGAGAGAGGGGGAAGCAGGCTCCCCGCTGAGCAGAGAGCCCGATGTGGGGCTTGATCCCAGGACCCTGAGATCATGACCTGAGCCGAAGGGAGAGGCTTTAACCCACTGAGCCACCCAGGCGCCCATCCACATGACTCTTGCTGAATAATCAAACCATTTTATTTTTTTAAGATTTTATTTATTTGAGAGAGAGAGAGAAAGCGAGAGAGAGAGAGAGCAAGAGAGCACGAGCAGTAAGGAGGGAGAGAGGAGGAGGGAAAAGCAGACTCCCCCCGGTGCAGGGAGCCCGATGCGGGGCTCGATTCCAGGACCCTGGGATCCTGACCTGAGCCGAAGGCAGATGCTTAACGACTGAGCCACCCAGGTGCCCCTTGGTGAAAGTTTTAAATATAACCAGCACCCAGTTAAACCATTTTAAATGTCTGTAAAAATCCATGCATTAAAGATCTATGGCTAGAAACAAACAAACAAATTGGAGTATCTGACATATATATAATAACTTTAATAACTTTAAAGTATAATAACTTTAGTTATTCGGAGAATATACACCTTACAGAACTTGGCATCTGGAAAAGATCTCACGAGGGTTCCCTAGGAATTTAGAAAGAAGAGAGTTTTGTTTTCCTCCTGCCCCCAACACTGTTTACCCTCCATATAGAAAACTCTTGTTCAACTTGAAGTCTTCTCGTTTGAACGTAAAAGATTGTCTTCCTGGAACTTCCTACATCTTACACAAAAAGATTTCTGTCTTAGTTCAGGGTGCTGTAACAAATTCCCCCAGATTGGGTGGCTTGAACAATAAACGTTTCTTTCTCATAGTTCTCACGATCAGATTGCTGGTAGATCTGGTGTGTGACGAAGCCCACTTCCTGGTTTGCTCATGGACATCTTTTTGCTGTGTCCTCATGCAGCACAGAGAGAGGAATCAACCTCTCTCTGGTCCCTTCTTAGGAGGGCATTGGTCCCATCTGAGGGCTCCACCCTTACGACCTGTTACCTCCCCAAAGTCTTATCTCCAAGTCCCATCACCTAAGGGATTAAGGCTTCAACGTATGGATTCGGGGGAAGACACAAACATTCAGTCCACTGCAATCTTCATTTCTTTTCTACATAGACAGAAAGGCATACTCTAGTATGTATGTAGGTGCCCCTATATATTACACTTTGAATTGAGAAATACAGCCTCTGAAATATCACTGTTTCTGAAATATTTTTATAATTTGCATGAAAACAAATTGGTTAAAATTCTTTCCAAGGATGAAAGCATGTTTTGCAAAGCACATTTATATTATACCCCAGGGAGTGTCTCTAGAGATGTTTCCCGGTATCTGATGAGACTCAGATGAAACTAGGCTGAGCTTCACCAAGACAAGAGCCATAAAACAGTTTGACATTTACTTTCCGATGAGTTTTACCAAAAATTGTGAGTCCAGAATTATCCCATTTATTTCAAGGTAAAAATTTAATGTTTTCTTACATTTGAATGTGACAAGTTCTGTATTAAGTGATATGATTTTATGTAATTTGGAAAATAGTTCAGTACTTGATATTTTTCTCATGGTCTCTGACATGATTGGAGTAAGAATTTTCTTAGAATTATGACTTTTTACTTTTTTGTTTCTGGTAATCTAAAATTTTTTTTGTAAAAATTCACAATTATAATTTGTTAAAGAGAACAGTACTGTTAAATATTGTTTCTCTTCTTTTACATATTAGGACACAGGCTTTAAATTATAATTTAAAAGACAAAAATTGAAAAGATACAATACAAAATCATTTCATCTTTCAAATCTGCACTCTGTTCAGATACGCATATGTATACATGTAGAGCTTTACTGTAGAGCGTCAGGACGTCTAAGAGTCAGGAGCTCCCTGCTAGACAGTTTTTTCCTTTCCCTCCTTTCTCTTCCATGGTCTTCTTTATAGCGGTGATTCTCAAAGTGTGGTCTTCAGAGCAGGAACATCCGCAGCACCTGAGACCTTGGTAGTGTGCATTCTTGCCGCCCCACCCCTCCCCCGCGACTGTGTGACTCGAACTCTGTGTCCCTTTGCGGTCTGCATTTTACCAGTCCCTTGAGACGGTTCTGATGCACGCCAGTGTTTTAGAAACGCACTGTGTAATCAGAATTCCCATAAAAACTGGCAGAAGCACGTGCCCCATCCCCTTTCAGCCCTCCCCGCCCCACTCGTCACTATCTGTGACCACCTCCATCGCTGGTCTGTAAATCTTGGGGGAAAGGAGAAGATGCTCATTCTTACGAAATGTTTGGGGAAACCCCCAACTTTTCTTAAAGGCTTCCTCTTTTAAATTTTATCTGCCTTCATGGAAATAATGCTTTAAAAAGTCATCAACTCTTTTACCTAATGATAATTATTACTGGTGAACGATTTGCATTTTTCCATTAGAATAAAGTAATACCTTATGTTTTCTGTAACACTTTCCTAGTTGCGAGCACTTTTGTGCTCTGCTCTCATCATGCCCCTTCACTTAGGTCAGAAAGCTAAAGTCGGCAGGAGATGCTGTCCCACAAAGTGGCAGAGCCCACCCTGCAGTCCTGGCGTTGTTTCCTATGTCAGTGTTCCCCCCACTTCTTCCGTCACTGAGTAGCTTGTTCATTCCGTCGTGCGGTCGCAGGGTAGTCTTTGTTACAAGAGACACTTAGCTTTGTGAGCACTGAACTCCATACACTTGTCTCCAAAGGCTTATCACATACAGGGATGGAACTGCCCTACCTTCTCATCTCTAGCTTCACTTAAATCCGAATTTTATTAGCTACACTTACAAATGGAAATCAGTTCCTGCTGATTTGTGTCAGTACAAAGGGGCCTGCATTTATCCTGAATCTCTAGTATCTTGGTATTCTCCTTCAGTATTCCTAATTTAATACCATTAATTTGCATGATAAGAGAATATATACTTTTTTTTTTTTTAGCAGAGATTTTTAACTCCGGAGTTTATTCTTCCCCTTGTCCTTTTTTATTCATTTAGCAAGTGGAAATGGAAGTACAGTGTTCTAAGACTTTGTGCTATATGAGAAGTTTTACTAGTATTATTTGGAGTTTTATTAGTATCACTTAATATTTACTGTTTTTTGAAGGTAGGCTGTAGTAAGTTAAAGATGTGTACTATAAATCCTGAAGCAACCAATAAAAATAGTTTAAATACCACAGAGGTATGTGTAATGAGCCAATATAAGACATAAGAGGGAAATACAACCTTTACTTAGATAGTCCAAAAGAAAGATAAGCAACTAAAGGAGTAATGTGAAGTTACCAGTATCAGGAATAAGACAAGAGCCATCACTACTGTTCCTGCAGACATTAAAAGCATAATAGAATATTTTTAACAGCTTTATGCTCATAAAGTCAACAACTTGGGTGAAATGTATGAATTCCTTGAAAGATTCAAACTACCAAAGCTCATTCAAGAAGAAATAGTCTATAACCTATACTCTCTATCTATTAAAGAATTTGAATTTGTTACTAACTTTCCCACAAATAGAGCGCCTAGAATTCACTGCTGAAATCTAATAAATATTTAAGGAAGAAATAATACCCACTCTATGTAAACTCTTCCAGAGAATAGAAGAGGTAGGAATACGTTCCTGAACTTCCTGAGACCAGCATTGCCTGATAGCAAAAGCTAACAAAGACATCATAGTAAAGGAAACCTGTAGATTAATTTCCTTCTTCAACAGAGACCTAAAACTTCTTAACAAGATACTAGGAAATTAAGTTCAACAAAACATAAAAGTGGATAATGCATTTTGACTAAGTAAGGTTTATTCTAGGAATATAAGTTAGGTTGAATTAAAAAATGTTATTTATCGTTTTAATAGACTAGTAAAAATTACATGATATTCCAGTAGACACAGAAAAGGCATTAGACAAAAGTCAACATCCAGTCATGATAAAAGCTTTCGGCAAGTCAGGATTAGAGTAATGGACCTCCTCAACCAGATAAAGGGCATTCATGAAAAAGCTGTAGCTAACGTAATAGTAAAGGACCAAATACTTTGTATTTGGATCAGGAATAAAGATCAGGAATAAAGCACCGAGGTCCACTTTCACTACTATTTAGCATTGCACTAGCTAGCACAACAAGTTTAGGAAAAGAAATGAGGCATACAGACTGGAAAGGAAGAAGGAAACCTGTCTTTATTTGCAGAGGATATGATCATCTCTTTTCAGTGTCTTAAGGAATCTACCAAAAATTTAGAGCTAGTAAGAACATTTAAGTTTAGCAACTTTGTGGGATACAAGGTAAATACAAAAAAATAATACATATTCTGGAGCCAGCTACTGAAAATTGAAATTAAAAAGTACTATTTGCAATAATAGAAAGATGACCTAGCGGGATGAAATTGACAAAAAAGATATGTAACACTTTTGTATACATTGAAAACCACAAAGCTTTGATGAGTGAAATTAAAGAAGAGCCAAATAAATGGAAAGATGCACTGAAAGATGTACTGTGTTCATGTATCAGGAGATCCAGTGTTGTTAAGATGCTAATTCTTTCCAAATCAATTGAGAGATTGAAAACAATACCAGTCAAAATCTCTACAGAATCTTTTTGTAGTGATTGACAATTTGCTTCTAATATTTATTTTTTGTAAAAATAAAAAGACCTAGTGTCTCCTAAATAGTTTTGGAAAAGAATAAAATGGGAAATCTTGCTCAACATGATTCCTAGAACTGTTAAGGGTATAATGAAAGCACTGTGGTATTGGCATAAAGATAGATATGGAATGAAACAAAGAGTCTGGGAAAAGACCCACTGATGTATGATCAATTGATTTTCACCAGATATGCTACAGCAATTAAAGAAAAAAAGGAAAATCTCTTTAATAGACAGTACTAAACAATTGAAGAGCCAAAGCCAAAAAAATTAATTAAAATCCTGTACCTGTATTTCCAAACATACATAAAAATTATCCCCAAATTGATTATACCGTTTTGAATATAAAAAGTTAGCCACAGACAGGAGAAAGATTAGCTAGACATAGACCCAATAAAGGAACATGTATCTAGATTTTTTTTTTAGGTACATGTCATTTATGAGAAGACAAGCATTCCAAATTTAAAACAAACCTTGAATAGACACTTTATCAAGAGGCATACATCTCCCACATTTTCTTTATCTATTTATCTATGGATGGACACTTGGGCTGCTTCCCTTTTCTTGGCTACTGGAAACAATGCTGCAGTGAACCGAGGGCTGCATCTGTCTTTTCAAATTCATGTTTTTGTCGTCTTTGGGTGAATACCCAGTAGTGGAATTATTGGATCATATATTAATTTTATTTTTCACTTTTTGAAGAGCCTTCATACTGTCGTCCACGGTGGCCGCACCAGTTTGCAATCCCACCAGTAGTGCATGGGGGTTCCTTTTTCTGCACGTCCCCACTAACACTTGTTATTGCTTGTGTTTTCGATTGTAGCCGTTCTGACGGGTATGTCGAATCATATTGAACACCCGAAACTAAGATAACACTTTTTAATTATACTTAACTAAGAAATAAAAGGAAGATATACAGATGGCAAAGAAGCACATGAAAAAAATGCTCAGTATCAGGGGCGCGTGGCTGGCTCAGACAGTAGAGCATGCGACTCTTGATCTCAGGGTCGTGAGTTCAAGCCCCCTGTTGGATGTAGAGATTACTTACATAAATAAACTTAAAAACATTTAAAAAATGCTTAGTATCAATCATTAGAAAAATGAATATTAAAATTACAATAAGAATATCAATATATAGAAGTCAGTTGCATTTCTATACAGTAGCAGTGAATGCTAGTTCATAGCATTTAGAGTTTCCAGAATGAAATTAAGAAAGCAACTCCACTTATAATAGTATTGAAAAGAGTAAATACATGGGAATAAATGTAAGAAAAAAAGAGCAAGACTTGTATGTTGAAAACTACAAACATCACAGAGAAATTAAAGACTAAAGTAAATTAAAAATCATCCTTTGTTTATGGGGGAACTGAGAAGTGAGTACATGGGTACGGAGTAGTTTTAGGGAGTAATGAACGTGTTCTGAAATTAGAGGTAGGTAAGGTGATTGATTTGTGGATATTGAACCGTCCTTGCATCCTAGGAATAATCCCATTTTGATCTTGGTGAATGATTATTTTAATGTATTGCTGAATTTGGTTTGCTGATATTTTGTTGAAAATTTTTGCATCTATATTCACCAGTGATATTGGTTCTTTTCTTTTTACTTTTTGTAATTTTCTTTTCTTTCATCTTTTTTTTCCTTTTCTTTTCTTTTTTCTTTTCTATTTTATTCTTTCTTTCTTTCTTTCTTTCTTTCTTTTATAATGTCTTTGTGTGGTTTAAGCTGGCCTCATAGAATTAATTTAGAAGCATTCTTTCCTCTTCTATTTTTTGGGGTAATTTGAGAATATTGACTCTTTTTTAAACGTTTGGTAAATTCCACCTGTGAAGCCATCTGGTCCTGGACTTTTGTTGGGAGATTTTTGATTGCTGATTCAATTTTGTTGCTAGTTATTGGTCTGTTCGGATTTTCTGTTTTTTACCGATTCAGTCTTAGAAGAATGTATGTTTCTAGGAATTTATTTCTTCTAGGTTGTCCAATTTGCTGGCATGTAGTTTTTTGGAGTAGTCTCTTATACTCCTTTGTATTGCTGTGGCATAGGGTGCAACTTCTACTCTTCCATTTCTGGTAATATTTGAGTACTGTTTTGTTTTTTTTCTTAATGAGTCAGGCTAACAGTTTTATCAATTTTGTTTATCTTTTTAAAGAACAAGCCCTTAATTGTTCTTTTCTGTTTTTATTGGTTTTTTTTTTTTTTAATCTCTGTTTCATTTATTCCCCTCTGATCTTTATTATTTCTTTCCTTCCACTAACTTTAGGTTTGTTGTTCTTGTTCCTTTAGGTGTAAGGTTAGGTTGTTTGGGATTTATTGTTTCTCAAAGGAAGCCGTTAACACTATAAACTTGCTTCTCGCCAGCTGCTTTCACGTATCTCAGGGATTTGGGTCACGATGTGCCACTTTCCTTTGTCTCCTTGTTAATGCTTCACTGAGCCCTTGGTGGTTTAGTGGCTTGTTTAGCCTCCACATGGGTGTGGTTTTCAGGGTGTTTTTCTTGTGATTTCTAGTGTCATACCATTGTGATTGGAAAAGATGCTTGACGTGATTCCAGCTTTCTTAATCATTGAGACTTGTTTTGTGGCGTAACATGTGACCTCTTCTGGAGGGCGTTCCATGTGCCCTTGGAGAGTCAGTGTATTCAATTTTGAATGGAAAGCTCTGTCTGTATCTATTAAATCCTTCTGACCTAATATGTTGTTCAAGACCAGTGTTCCTTTCTTGATTTTCTACCTGGATAATCTGTCCATGGATGTAATAGTTAAAGCCCCGTCTTACTGTCAATGTCTCCATCTGTGTCTGTTACTAGTTCCTTTATGGATTTAGGTGTCCTTATGTGGGTGTAAAGGTGTTCACAAGTTTTGTGTTTTCTTGTTGGATGGATCCTTATCATTACGCAATACACTTCTTTGTCTTTTCTTACAGTCTTTTTTTGAAGTGTATTTTGTATGATAGAAGTATTGCTGCCCTGGGTTTTTTTTTTCCATTCTATTTGCATCATATATCTTCTTCCAGCCTTTCAGTTTCAGTCTATGTGTGTCTTTAGATCTGAAATGAGTCTCTTGCATGCAGCATATAGATGGGTCTTGTTTTTTATCCATCCTGACACCCTTTGTCTGTTGAATGGAACATTTAGTCCATTTACATTTTAAGTAATTGTTTACAGCTTTGTACGTACTGCTGTTCTGTTGATTGTTTTCTGATTGTTTTTGTAGTTCTTTTCTGTTCCTTTCTTCTCTCTTTTTCTCTTCCCTTTTGATTTATGACTTTCTTTAGTGTCAGGCTTGGATTTATTTCTCCTTCATTTTTGTGCATCTCTTTTATGCTTTCGGTTTGTGGTTACCATTGGGTTGATAGATAATATCCTATATGAATAGCAGTGTATATTAAGTTCATGGTCACTTAAGTTTGAACACATTCTAAAAGTACATTCGGCAACCCCCTCCACATTTTACATATATGTCATAATTTATAGCTTTTTAATTGTGTATCCTTTGACTCATTTTTCTAGATACAGTTGACTTTATTACATTTGTCTTTTAACCTTCAAATGGGCTTTATAAGTGATTAATTTACTACCTTTACTGTAAGTTTGCTTTTATCAGTGAAATTTTTCCATTTCACAATTTTTATTTGAAGAAGTTTCTTGAACAGTTTTTTGTAAGGCCTGGTTGGTGGTGGTAAACTCCTTTAACTTTTGTTTATCCGAGAGACACTATTTCTCCTTTAATTCTGAATGATAATCTTCCCAGGTAGAGTATTTTTGGCTACAGGTTTTTCCTATTAGCACTTCGAATATATCTTACCACGCCCTTCTAGTCTACAAAGTTTGTCAAAAAATGAAATCATAGCCTTGTAGGAATTCCTCTGTATGTAACTAGTCGTTTATCTCACGCCACTTCCAAGATTCTCTCTTCATCTTTTATGTTTGGCATTTTAGTGATCGTGTGTCTTGGTGTGGACCTTGGGGCTCGTCGGGGGCAGCTCTGGGCTCCCCGGGCCTGGACGTCTGTCTCCCTCTCAGGCGAGGGGGGGCTCAGCTATTATCTCTCAACGTCCATTCTCTTCCCTGTCCCTCTCCTCCCTCTGGGACTCCTGTACTGTGAACACTATGACTCTTGACGTTGTTGCAGATATCCGTAACTGGCCCTTATTTCGTTGTTGTTCTTTTTATTTTTCTGCTGTTCACCCTGGTTGCTTCCTGCCACCGTGTCTGCAGGTCGCTGATCCCGTCTGCCTCCTCTAATGTTGGATGATCCCCTCTGGTGTGCTTTTCATTTTAGTTATTGTATTCTTCAGCTCTGACTGGTCCTTTTTTATATTTTCTATTTGTTTGTTGAAGTGCTCACTGAGTTCTTCCCTCCATTCTGGTGAGTATCTTTATGACTATTACTTTGAACTCCTATCAGGCAGATTGCTTGTCTCCATTTCATGTAACTCTTTTTCTGGGGTTTCGTCTTGTTCTTTCATTCGGATCCTATTCTTCTGTCTTTTTATTTTGTTTAACTCTGTGTTTGTTAGTATGTCGTGTACAGGTCAGCTGTGTTTCCTGGTCTTGAAAGTAGTGGGCTTATGTAGAAGGTGTCCTGTGGTGCCCGCTAGCTCATTCCCCACGGCTCCCCAGAACCAGGCGCTGCAGCGGTGTCCCCCGTGTGGGCTGCAGGCATCCTCCTGTGGTGGTGGGGCTGTGAGTGCTGCACGGGGCTCTGCCTGGCAGAGCAGGCCCTCGGTTTAGCTGTCTGCAGTGACTGGTCACACGTGTGGGCAGGTCTTGCCCAAGGCCCCTCGGCTGAGGCATAACTGTAGGAACTGTGGTCCACGCTGGTGTGCGTGGCGGGGTAACTTCCCATGCAGCTACGTGGGTGGCTCGGCTGTGGCTGCTGCTGGCTCCTCACCAGCCCAGGGCAGTGTCCCTGTGGAGGGTGCCACTTCTTGCCAAGGCTACTTCCTAGGTGTGGTGGGGCCGGAGACACTTGGGAGTGGCGCCTGGCACGGTGGGACACCCGGGTGAGGAAGCAGCGCTAGCACAGTAAATGGAGAGAGTCCGCGTTGGCTCCCAGAAGCCTGTGGGGCTAAAGCAGGGCTACAGAAACGATGCCCACCTGCACTTCCATTTCTTGGGAAAAAATCTCCAGATCCCTGCCCCTCCAGCACATGTCCTAAAATTAGTCATAAAGAAACGCCAGGCACTTTGGAAGCTGCTGCTTGTGTGCTGGGTCTCAGGCCGAGAGAGCGAGAACACTGACCCTTCGGGAGTGGAGACCCCGTTTCCCGTGGCCCTCTGGCTCGCCCAGAGTTAGGCACCAGGGATTTTCAAAGTCAGACCTTGTGGGGGGGTTTCTCCTTGGTGCAAGTACCCAGGGCTGGGGATGCTCCTTGAGGGGCTTGGTCCTATCACTCTTCTGCGGCTGGGATATGTATACCCCTCCTGCTTCTGGGTCACCACGCTTGGCGGGGGGAGTGGGGGGGGGGTTAGTTCCTGACTGCACCTGTGCTCTTCCTAAGCTCGTTGAGGTGGCCTCTTTCTGTCTCTAGTTGTGGCAGTCTGCTCTGCCAGTCTTCGGGTCCTTTTCAGAATCAGTTGCGTTACGTGTATTTGATGCCCTGGTGTGTCTGTGGGAGGAGGTGAGCTCTAGATCTTCCTCCTGCAGCGTCTCCCCGACTCCAGTAAGACACTTAACAGTGGTGTTCATGGTTAAGAAACAAATTCCATTAATTACATCTTTTGGATCTGAAAGTCTTAGTTTGTTCTGGTGCCGTTCTACAAATTCTTCTATAGTGATTAAAAAGTGAAATCTTGGTAGCTAAGCAACGGTCTTAGTAAGATTAAATTGGAACCTATAATTACTTTTATGACAGGACCGAGTTACACTTCCTCTTACATACCTATAGTAAGACTGTTATTGTTGGTTTTACTATAAAGGTATCTTAATCCATATGAAATACAATTCTCTAATGATGCTTATGTTTGTGAAACTATAAACTTGTAAATTATGGCTAGTGTAGGAGTTAGTTATAAGTTGGAAACTGTACCTATTGCCAATCATTTCATCCACAATTGGAATTAGAGTGAACTAGGTTTTTTTTTTCTTTTCTCCTTTTTTCAAAAAATATTTGAACTGAATCCTTTTTACCCCCACACACTGTAACATCTCACTGCAACTTCTAGCACTTGAAATAAACATTGGTGACAAGGCTGCCTCCCAGTTTCGGAAACTCCAGTAATCTTGAACGCAGCGAGGCTTCCCAGACATTTCCTATGACTTCAGCAGGTGCGCGCCGTGGATTACCATTTCCCCTGCACAGGCAGCGTCAGCACGTGGCTTTTCTGAGTGCAGTGATGGTGTTCGGCAGTCTGAGAAACAGCTACAGTGCTCGGTAGAAGAGGAAAATGAGTCACTGAGCGTGGCGCTGTGTTTAAGGTTCACGTAACCAACACTGACCTTGTAGAAGAGAAACGAGATACCCAAGAGTATACTGCAGTACTTTCTTGTTCAGGCCACTTTCCCTCCCTCGGTTTCTAAACGTTTGTAACGTGGCTCATGATTACGGCCCCCCGCACCCCGAGGGTGGTTCTGCAGCCGGGAGGTGGGCATGGCAGTCCCGCGCTCGGAGCAGCGCCCGCCCGGCCGAGTCCAGACCGCGGCCGTGTTTGCCGTCCGTACCCTTCTCCTCTCGTGCCCGTGGCCGTCCTCCCGGCCTCGGCCTCGCATAGCACGGCAGCTTCCCAACTCCCTTCCTGCCACCTTGGTCGTGCCCGAGGGCACTTCTCCCTGCGTCTACTGGCTAATCTCTCTGCAATTCAGTCAGAGTGTGTCCCATGCCCGGGTCAAGCTTGTTTGGTCTATCCTTGCTTTCCTGATCCAGCTTAGTAGAGACTCCAAAGAGCTTCTTGGTCTGGTCCTTACTTAATGAATGTCTCCCTTATTAATCGTCCTCCCTTTTCCTACTGTCTTCGTCTCCCGGAGCATAGACTGTCTATCCTCGAGATTTACCCGGGGTGTCATTTCCGCAAGAAAGCTTCCCGTGACTCTCGCCCTGGGCGCCGTGTGGATTCGGTGGACGCTAGCTCTGTGTCTCCTGAGCTCGGTGCCCGCGTTACCAGGAGCTGTCCCCTTCCCCGGGGGCAGGGGTCACGTGGCAGTGTTGCCGCCCCTGTGAGCTTGGCCATGGCCGGGCTTTGGATGGATGATGCTGAGGGCAGGGTGGCCGGAGCACGTGCACCGGAGAGCGTGTGGGAGGTACGGTGTTACCGGCAGGCTCGGGGGAGACTGTTCTCGCTTGTTCCCCCTGGTGTCAGTGTGTGTAGGCTGCTGTGTGGACGGGAGAAATGGTGCCCCCAGCTCTTCCGTTCTTGAAGAAGAAGTCTCCTACATACTGCCGGCCCGCCTGCGGATGTTCTCAGGTTAGCCTTGTACGCAGTAATTGCTCCACTGACAGAAGAGCGTGAACGTTAAATGAATGACTGCTTTACGCTGACGCCGATGTTGGTAACTCTCTCGATTATGGCCGTTGCCTTACAGCTTCAAGGCGTGAAACAACAGAACTTCCCGTGTCTGTTTCTGGGGAGTCGCGGTGGGATTTAGTGTGCGCTCTGTCCCGGGCCCCTTGCCCTGCAGTCTGGTGTCACCGGGACCGGCTGCCGTCACAGTCAGAGGGCGCGCACGGCCTGGCAGCCGGCAGGCCTCTGGCCCCGGGACTGCTGCCGGGGGCTGTCCATCCCTCCTCCACGGACGGCTTGGGGCGGGAGCTCGCGGCGCGGCAGGCGTGGGGGAGAGGGACACAGAGGGAGCTAGCGGCGGCCTCGTCTCCGAGTGGCACCCAGCACTTGCCCTGTGCTCTCCCATTCGAATCGCGCCACTGGGCCCAGTCCCTGCTCCAGGCGAGGGCATTCACCAGGGCATGGGCACCAAGTGGCAGGGTCCCTGCGAGCATCTCAGAGCTTCCCTATCACAGTAACATACCATCTTATGTAGCAAACGCCGTAAAAGAAACTATCTTTCTGCAACAGGAAAGCGTAACACTGAGTCTCTCAGTTACTTACTGCCACCTAGTCAAGCACCCCGAAGCTCACTGGCTGAAAGCAAGGGGAGCTAGCCGTGCGGCTCCTGTGCCGGGGGTCGTGGCTGGGTCCGGGGGCAGGCTGGGTGGGGCTCGGCTTGCAGCTGGAGGACCTGCCCGCCACCTGCTCGTCGCGGGGCCGGCGGACCGGTGCCGATGGCCGTGGCGGCGCTTGGCGGGACGGGCGGCTAGAGGCCGGGGCTGCCCCTGGTGCGCGCATCCCTACACGGTCTCTGCCCCCCGGCTGCCTCCCTCCGTGCCATGTTAGAGCTTGGTTCTGAGAGCATACGGCCCAAGAACAGAGCAGGAAAGCTGCTAACCTGTGACGGCCTAGACCTGAGCCCTGAATGGGAGGCCACATCACACCTGCCGTACTCTAGTTGTCGCCAAGCTCGGACTTGGGGAGGGGGTGGGGGGACAGAGGCCTCCCCTCTCCATGGGAGGACACCAAAATCCCCATCAGTCGTCTTCACCATACGGCAGAGTCCACCAACACCTGCTGGCTTAGAATGTCATCGTAGAGACTCCTTTATTTTAAGCTTAGAAACCTGAGCTGTGGGTCGGGTTTGGTGAAAACAGCTTGTCCCCTCCGCACAGCTGTGCGCGCGGCCAGCAGGCCAGCGCTGACGGAGAACCGGGAGCCTCCGTCCGTCTCCACGGGGCCTCTCTCAAAACTGGGCTTCAAGATCCAGTGGATGGGTTCCCAGGTCACAAGTCTCCAAGAGAGGAAGTAGCAGCATGCGATTTCTTACGGCCTGGTCCTGGAGACTGGCGCGGCCTCACCACTGCCGTGCTCACGGGACCCCTGTTTAAGGAGCGGGTGCTCCTTCAGGTCTCGGGGGGACATGACTTGGACGCTTGGGGTCCTGTTCGAAAACCACCACGCCTGTCTTAGTTCAGAGCACCGTTTGGGCACTTTTCTGCTGTATTCCGAGGAAAGCTTCCTTCACACATCTGAAGTCATTAGAACAGGTGTTTTCTAAGGCTCTTTTACACTCTGAATTCCCATCATATTATAATTTTTGTTTTCCATGCATCGTTGGTCCATTCCATGGCGTTGTTTCTTTACTATGTAATTGGGCAGTGTTTTGGGGTATGAAATTGATGTTTTCTCCTTATATTATTGTCCTAAATAATAATAATTACTTAGTATTATTACACTTAAGAAGTTTGAATATTTATATGATGTTTGGAAAATCCAGCAAACCCCCAAGAAAAGGTATGATGATGAACATGAACTTGAAGAATATTATGAAGTAAAGAAGTATGTATTCATAGAGAATACCAGTTAATAGAGGGTCAGGTATTTAAAAGATAACTTTTTTAGAATGGTTTTATTTACTTATTCGACTTTAATTTAGAGTACTTCTTAAATTTCTTCTTGTTTTATCATATAGTTCAAGGTGGTTTGGGGAATGAAATTTCCATCATACTTCTCTGTTTAGAGTTTGAAGAAATTCTGAAGGAACCAAGACTTTTTTTTTTAAATCTTTACCACTTATAAAATGAACTTGTCTATTTTAATTTGATTTCTTTATGTACTAAATATTGTTTTAAGAAAACATGGTTTGCTACTTTGTATATACCAGTTTGTTTATTGTTTCAAGAATGTTACTTTAAAAAATCTTATGTTTTTATTCAAGTTTCCATTTAAATTCTAGTTAGTTAACACATACGGTAAAATTGGTTTCAGGAGTAGAGTTTAGTGATTCATCCCTTACACACAACACGCAGTGCTCCTCACAACGAGTGCCTTCCTTAATGCCCATCCCCCACTAGCCCATCCCCTTCCATCACCTCCCTCCATCAGCACTGGTTAGTTCCCTATGGTTAAGCATCTCTTATGGTTTGCTTCCCTCTGGCTTTTCTCCCCTTCCCCTGTGTTCATCTGTTTGTTTCTTAAATTCCACGTATGAGTGAAATCATATGGTATTTATCTTTCTCTGACTGACTTACTTTGTTTAGCATAATACCCTCCAGTTCCATCCACATCATTGCAAATGGCAAGATCTCATTCCTTTTAATGGCTGAGTAATATTCCATTGTCTATATAGACCACCTTTTCTTTATCCATTCATCTGTCAACATTTAGAGCTACCCTACCATCCAGCAATGGCACTACTAGGTATTTACCCAAAAGGATACAGAAATACTGATTCGAAGGGGTACGCACCCCGATATTTATAGCCGCGTTATCAACAAAATAGAAACAATGTCCTTTTAGAGAAACGGATTAATTCATTCTGTCATTCATTTTTATTGTGATAAGATGAGAGGAAAACATATATATCTCAAGGAAATACATTCATGATACACATAATGTGGATTATGCCAAAATATTTTCCCCGTCACACTAACGTTAAAGGTCTTTTATATGTAATATTAGACATGTAAACTCAATTGGGACCCTTTTTCAATTGCAGTGCCCTCTCGCATGGCAGAGCAAGTGGGAAGGCCCAGAGGATCCGTTACAGTACCTGCGGGGGCTGGTAGCCCGAGCCCTCGCCATCCAGGTAAGGGGGCCTCCGGGAGCGGCCGCGCGGAGGCCACGAGCGGCGCACACACACGTGTCCGGGGCGCCTTCTGCCCTCTGTGCACAGAGCACGTGCTCCCGTCCCTGCTGGCCTCGGCGTCGATAGAGAGCCCCTCTAAAATGGTCGTGTGGTTTTTTTGCTCACTGTGGCTCGTCCTACCTTTTCAGAATTTAGAGAAGAATCTACACTTTTACTGTATGTGGGTCGGATGGTTGGTCACCGAAGCCGTCATAACCGGTGTCCCCCTCTCCCCGGAGGGAGTTGCTTTGTTTCTCCTTTTTTCTTTTCTCAACAAATCAAGATTTTTTCAGAGGGACCGGTCAGGGAACTTGTGGGAAAACTGCGTGGAATGAGGAATGGTCTAGAGTGCTTTTCTGGCAGGAGTGGCGCGTGGTACCGGTTAGCGGGTGCGCGCGGTGCGCCCTCCCTGTGTGGTCCCGCGGTGTCTCACTGCCTTCGTCCTCCGCTTCGTCACCTCCGCTGCTGCGATCGCGAGTCCTTCTCGAGGACGCACGTCCCCAGCTGCAGCCGTGTCACCGCTCATGCCAGCTCCACCCTTGAACCCCTGGCCACTTCTGAACTAGACTCTCTAGATTCTTTCTGCTCAGGGTTTGCGCCGTCTGTCTCTCCGCAACCTCCTGACTCAGCCAGAACCCATGGCACATAACTTTAACCATCCCCTTTCCAGAAACTTCATTATCCTGTCTCACTCTCCCTTGTGCCTTATCCTTCCTAGATAGTATGGCCCTTGGGTTAGTCTCCGTCCATAGGCAAACTGCTGAGCTCCGCTGGCGGCACTAGACAGGGTCCCCTGCGGGAGGGGCTGGCCTGTCCCTGGGTTCCCCCAGGGCGCGCTCAGCCACACGCTGCTTTCCTGAAAACATTCTATCACCACCTCCCCTTTATCTTAGCCGAGCACCTCACATTTTACCTTACAGAGAAAATTCAAGCTAAGAAATGGGAGCCTTTGAGAAGTCCGAGCCTTCTCTCCCACCTGCAGATTTGTCTGAACCCGCCCTCTCATGTCTCTCATGTTTGTGCTCATACGAAGAAGGTGACCTTCTGCTGGTGAAGGCTTATCTTTGCCCCACGTGCTTGACTTCTTGAGTTCTTAGCTCTGTAGACACTCCCTCCAGCGGCTCTTCCCTTCCTCTGCTCTTGGTCTCTCCCTCCCTTCCTGCTCTATTGTGCCAGTCTACAAACGAGACCCCTTTAAAGGGGCCAAGAGTCGTAGAACATTTGCTTGGCTTCTAGTATGACTCATCTCTGGGTTGTAGGATTATTGGGAAAAAAATTACTGGATCTGAAAAAAAAAAAAAATTACTGGATCTGAAAACGACGTTAAAATCAGCAGATAGAGAAGAATCAGTCAAGGACTCTGATTTACCGTCTCTCTGTCGCTGTGCGAGGCACGCACATGAGCAGTAAACGGCAGAAGATGGAGGGAGCGGGGGAAGGGGGGGGCAGGGAGGAAGCACGCACAGTCCATAAGTAAGTCAGGAAAACAGAAAGGCTCTGAAGTTCTTGGTGTGTTCTGATTGCTTGGCTGCGATAATGTATCAGTTCATAGATTTGCCGGTATTGTTCACTTTCTTATCAAGGGCAGGAACTATCTTAACTAGCTGGAAATGGTAGTGTATATTACACTGTGTCATGTGTGTAAATACACTTAATTATGTGTGTATAACAGTAAACATGTTGATATTGCATTTAATATTTAAAACAATTTTTCATGAATTATAATTTTCTGGCATCATTTATACTAAGTGTATCGAATACTCATCACAACTGAAAACTTTTCCACTGTCACTTTCACTATGTAATTTCTTAAAAGCTTTATACTCATTTCGCCTGAATTGTAATGACAAAACAGCCTTCTGACCCTCAGGATAACTTTTACGCTTGACCATAGCTTGTCTCCTGTCCTTCTAACCAGGAAATATGCAATATTTGTCACTTCTGCCACCACTTAGGAATATGGTTTTTTCCCTTGTTTTGTTTTCATGTCTTAATTTGTTGTGTGTGTGGTTATAAGGGTACAAAGATAACTACCTTCCCAAGGTAACTTCTGGTGTCTGGGACTCACATGTGCCATGAGTGCTGAATGAACAAATGAATGGACAAGATAGGTTATTTCCTATTGGGATCCTGGAATTCTTTCTCTGGCTTCAGATTTTTCTGCCTTTTCTTTAGAAATAACATCTTAGAGTTTCTTCGGCTCCTGATTTCCATGCTTGTTTCTTCTTGACGTCCTGAGTACCCCTGCAGCATGTCTGGCCCATATATTCTGAGTCTCCTGTGCTGATTATTGCAAATTCCAAAATATTTTGGTGCCAGCATTTGCCTTTGTTTCTCTGTCCTCATACTCTCCACCTCTCGCCGCTGGGTCCCCTGACTCTCCACCTGCAGTTTTGTTCTATCCCAGCTCATGAGCTGGTTCTGTCCAAGCAGGACGCATGGACCTTCGCCTCCAGCGCCCGGTTAGGCTTGGGTCCGCGAGACCAGCCTTCTCACCGTGTTTCTGGACTCCCGAGCGCGCCCCCGTCATACTCTTACTGCCGACCAAACTCAGGCTGCCATGTGTCAGCGGCAAGCCTTCATGCTCATGTTTTAGGCATGAGTTCCTGCTTAGGCTCCATGTCTTTTGTTTTAAAATTGATAGTGACTGCTTCAACTCTACCTAGGATTCTTATTTATTATTTATTTTTTGGCCTAACTCAAGCCTCTGGCTGATCTACTTGTATACTACCATATTTGGCCACCCTTCCTTCTTATGTTAAAATCTCGTTATTTATTTATATCAACTTTTAGCAGCTTTGAAGGCCGGGGAGATCCAAACAATGAACAGAATTAGCAAGTACCAGTGTTAGCATGTTATATAAACTCTCCTTAAGGTTTTACAGGAGGTAAAGATAACTGAATAAGCAACACCAATCCAAGCAACTGTCTTCTTTTAAAAGATTATTCATTTATTTATTAGAGAGAGAGCGTGCACGCGCAAGTGGGGAGGAGCAGAGGGGGAGGGAGAAAGAATCAGAAGCAGACTCTGCCCCGAGCGCGAAGCCTGACTCGTGCTCGATCCCACGGCCAGGAGATCATGGCCTGAGTGGAAACTAAGAGTCGGTCGTTCAACCTACAGAGCCCCCCAGGCGCCCCAAACAACTATCTATCTAAGCAACGAAACTCTGGGAGAAAATAGCAGACGTGCTGCAACCTGGAGTCGCTCAGTGTCCCCTCCGGTCCCCGCTTTGCCCAAATGGCTGCTCCTGCCACGGCCAGGATTCATTGTGCGTGCGGCCTGAAGTGGGCGCGGTATCAGAGTGCCAGTGCACGCCTTCCACCCGCGGGTGCTGGGGCTGGGTTCTCTCCTACCCTCCCCACCCGGCGGTGCTGCGAAGCACATCTTTCCCTCGAGATTCCTTTCACATGCTGTGTTCTATCTTTTGATCGGATAATATTCACGCAGTTTCTAGCGTGTTTGCTAAGATGCTTCTTGTGACCTTAGCCACACAGATTGCTTCTTTAATTTGTTACATTTAACTTCTTCTCTCCACTTGGAGAAGACCGGATCCTCGCTGAAAAAAGTCCGTGAGCCTCTAGCTCTTACTCTCCCCTCCTTGACCTTGACTGTTCTCTGAGGACTTCGACTGGCGTTTCTGGATCTAGAAGTCTCATGACACCCTTTTTGGGTTCATCTAAATAGCTCTTCTCATTTTCCTAGATGTCAAATCTGAGCTTCAGATCACTTTTCCTCTCAGTGTACCACTTTATATATTCAGACTTCTTAAATGATCTCATGAAGGACAGAAAAGAGAAAACAAACGTTCGTAAGAACTGAGCTCACTCTGGAGATCAGGCACGGATATGCTGGACATGAAATCTGGTCATATTTACAGCACACAAGGTGGGTGTAATTTCTGTTTTTAAACATGGGAAAAATACAACCCCAATTTCAAGAAGAGTTAAAGCGTTTACAGAAATTATATGGTAAATGAGAGAACTCACACTAAAGTGCCCTTTCTGTAAAAACATGCCAGCGTTTTTGATCATTCCATAAACCCTCAGCAACATTTTAGAAAGAGTCTCACTCTCCCCCATGAAACTTTTGACGCTGGCCTCTGTCCGTACAGTTGTTCCCGTGAGAGTCACTTGCCAACTCCGTCCTTCCTGTGACAGAGGCCGGGAGGTTTGGAATCACTGTTAATTCCTCACCTCTCTTTGTGTGTGTCCATCCTGCCAGAAACGTGATCTGGCCTCTGGATCCAAAATATACTCCGACGTACCACTTCACCTCCTACTACCTTGACCGATGTCATTGTTAATACAGCCGCCACCTACCTCGTACCGCTTCCCCCCGCGCCCCCTCCCTGGCTGGTTCTCGCCCGAGCAGTCTGAAGGCTCGGGCTAAAGCATAAATGCGACGCTCTCACTCCTCTCCTGGGACCCCCCTCGTGACTTCCTGTCTCCTCCAGAGTCACACAGTCCTTCCGTCCTCCGACAGGCGAAGGTCAGGCTTTTTACCTGACTTCCTCCTCCCTTCACTCCCTGGTGTGGTTCGCTGCAGCCTCACTGGCCTCCGGGCTGTGCAGGAACGACCAGCACACACCCCGCCAGGGGCTTTCATTCTTGCTGCTTCCTCTGTCCGAGCCGCTGCCCCAGATTCTGCACCGAAGTCATTGTCTGTCTTCGAGCTCTGTGCTCCAACGTCATCTTCTCACCGAGGCCTTCCTCGGCCACGCTGTTTCAGGTCGCGGCCCCCTCCTCTCCTTTATTTTTCTCCGGAGCCTATATCCCCAGCTAATACTCTATGCATTTCACTGAATTAATTTTCTTTGTATTCCTCCACTAAATGGAAGCTTCAGAAGGGCAGAAATTTTTGTCTATTTACTGCTCTGTGCAAGCATGTGGAACAGTGGCTTGCACAAGTAGGTGTTTCAGTATCTGATGAATAAATGAATGATTTGATCACTGTTAGGGTCATTCTTAAGCAAACTGACATAAATCTCTTTCACGTTTCCTAATTATCATGACTTATGTCCAATATGTATTCTGTAGCATCTGTGACATACTTATGAGATGTAATTTCTATTTAAACCTGCCTGATAGATGTTACAGTTTAATTTTTTAGTCTCCAATCTAAGATTTGAAGATTTGCTTTATTTTCTCTTGAAATCCTAATTGTTAAAAGCAATCTTATTAAAATTATTTTTTAATTTTTCATTTGTTTTCTGAGGTATCTTACTCTACTTTGGAAAGTTCTGCGGTACTCTGCCTTCCTAGAAAAGTCTTTATTTTCCTAACTCCTTTTAGTAACTCTCACAGTCCGTAGTACAGTGTTTTACACGTAGTAGGCACTCAGCAAAATTATGCATAGGAAGGCATATAAACAGAATTGAAAAAGCAGTCTGAGATCTAAAACCCCTAGCATCCTTATTTTTCTATACTAAGCCAGAAGATGTATATTATGGATCTTTTTAATTCATATTCATTCATTCATTCATTCATTTATTCATTTATGGAGCTTCTGTTTTGTGCCACCACTATTCTAAGTGCTGGAAGTACACAATAATGAGAAAATCATGAATTTCTACCAACAGGAATCTCTACATTTAGTGAAGGAAACAGTTAACAAATAAATAGATTAATATTGGAATTTCATGAAAAAATGCATCTTAGCCCCAAACCTGAGATTTCGGATTAACATACAGCCAAGCTTTAAACTGTGTTGTCACTGTCCTGGAATGAACTTGGGGTACGTAACCGAAATATCACCCAGTAAAATAGAGCTATCGCTGTAGCAGCAGTATTAGGAGATTTTAGGAGTTCCATCTTGTACAGGGACAGTAATTTCTCCACGCTCTCAGCTAGTAAATCCTGCCTGTGGTCAGCCGTGGTGCACGTTTGGAATACTAAGTGGTCGGCTGTGGTCTGTGATGATCTGCAGTTTTACAGAAGCAATCCTATAAACCATGCTATTTGTACTGCTTGCAGAAGATAAATCTTAGTTCTAGAAATGTGACAATATAGCAACATAATTGGCTTTCAAGATAACAAAATCTTCCCTGAATTTTTATCTGCATCTCGCTTTTATCTCATGCATACCGATTTCGGCAGCAACGGGCACGGCATAATAAGAGGCTGTTCACCACGGAGCCTGTGTCAGCAGACAGGCCAGGTTTCCTGCAGAACCAGCAGGTTCCAGCAGATGGGCCGTGGTCCCCGCAGGAGGCCGGCTGGCCGCGTGGATGCCCCTGTTCTCAGCCCCCCACCCCACTCTCCCCCAGGTCAGGGTGTGGGCTTGTGAGTTAGGGAAGGACACAGCTGCAGGGGGCCATCTGTGTCCTGGAGCCTTGGCGTGGGCCGCAGAAGGGCAGTGCAGGTGTCCCAGGGCAGGGGCACTCTTCCTCCCCCCACCCCCGGGCTCCCCCAGGGAAGGGTCCAGCCCCCAGACAGAGGAGCGGCCTGAACCCGCGGGCTGCTGCGTCTTGTGTTTGGGACTCTCTCTGGTCTCCCCTCTCCCTGGTGCTCCTTGTCCAAGTGCTCCCGTCATACCCGCCCCGGCTTCCTTCCTCCCTCTCTCCGGCTTGGGCACATGCTCACATCCACCATCTTCCTGGGAGCACCTGCGTGGAAAGGGGGCGGGAACACCGCAGGGCAATGATTCGATGATGAGATCCTGTCAGCCCTGGGGCCACCAGCCCCCGGGTTCCTTCCGTGCGCATGCTCCCAACAGGGCCAGGCCCTGGGGCCAGTCCGCGGGTCAACCCCTGGCTGAGCGCTAAGCCGCCCGAGCGGCTGGCTGGTCCCCGCGGTTTCCCAGCCCAGAGATTGCTGGAGCTTACAGTATTTCTGTTTTCAATTTTTTGAAGAACCTCCGTACTATTTTCCATAGTGGTTGTACCAGTTTGCATTCCCACCAACAGTGCATAGGGTTTCATTCTCTCCACATTCTCACTTGTGCTTGTTACTTTTTGTCTTTTTGATATTAGCCATTCTGACAAGTGTGAGATGATATCTCATCATGGTTTTGATTTCCATTTCCCTGATGATTAGTGATGCCTGGCATCTTTTCCTGTGTGTGTTGACCATCTGTATGTCTGCTTTGGGAAAAAATATTTAAGTCCTCTGCCCATTTTTTAATCTCTTCTTTTGTATTAAGTTATATAAGTTTTGTATGTATTTTGAAGATGAATCCCTTATCAGGTGTGTGATTTGCTCAGATCTCCCTTTCAGTAGGTTGCCTTTTCATTTTGTTGATGATTTCCTGCACTGTGCTGAAGCTTTTTAATTTGATGTAATTCCATTTCTTTTAGCTTTTGTGGACCTTGCCTGAAAAGACTGGTCCAGTAAAACACTGCTGAGAGCTTCCTGCCTCTGTTTTCTTCTCAGAGTTCTGTGGTTTCAGATCCTACATTCAAATCTTTAGGCCATTATAAATTTATTTTCACACGTGATGTTAGAATAAGGTCCAGTTTCGTTCTTTTGCATGTATGTACCTGTGCAGTTTCCCCAGCACTGCTTTTTAAGGAGATGTCTATTCCCCATTGTGTATTCTTATCTCCTTTGTCCATTAATTGACTGTGTAAGCATGTGTTTATTTCTGGGCTCTTTATTCTCTTCCACTGATCTGTATGTTCATTTTTGTGCCAGTACTATACTGTTTTGATCACTACAGCTTTGTAGTATATCTTGAAGTGTGAGATTTGGTACTTCCATCTGTGTTCTTTTTTCTCAAGACTGCTTTAGCTATTTAGGGTCTTTGGTGGTTCTGTACAAATTTTGGAATTATTTGTTCTGTTGTATTTTGATAGGGATTGCATTGAATCTGTACATGGCTTTGAGTAGTGTGAATATTTTTAACAATATTCTTCTAATCCATGAGCATGGCGTATCTTTCATTTGAGTTATCACTACTTTCTCTCCTCATGTCTTACAGTTTTCAGAGTACAGGTCTTTTACCTCCTTGGTTAAATTTATTCCTAGGTAATTTATTCTTTAATATATAACTCTAAGTGGGATTATTTTAATTTCTCTTACAATTCATTATTAACTATAAAAATGCAACAATTCTAGGTGTTAGTTTTGTATCCTGTGACTTTACTTAACTCATGTATAGTTTTAAGAGCTTTTTGGTGGCATCTTTAGGGTTTTTTATATAAATCATGTCATCTGTAAATAGTGACAGTTTTAAGTCTGCCCTTCCAGTTTGGATGCCTTTTATTTCTTTTTCATGCCTAATTGCTGTGGCTAGGACTTCCAGTACTGTGTTGCATAAAAGTGGCAAGAGTAGACTTCCTTGTTTTGTTTCTGATCTTAGAGGAAAAGCTCTCAGCTTTTCACCGTTGAGTATGATATTAGTTGTGGGTCTGCCATATATGGCCTTAATTATGTTGATAATGTCTTCTTTACCTCTCAGTCCAGTTGCCCTTTAAACCACTGTTTTCTTGCTGCGTCCCGGGGTGGGCAAGTCTGAGAGGTCCCTCAGTGATATTTCCCCCCTGCTGCAGGTCTTCACGTTGGGAATGAGGCTCCCATCATTACCTTGTCTCACATCTCTTCTTCCCTTTTCTCTATGGTCTCTTTATAGTTTATTATTTGTTGTGCAGAGCTTTTCAATCAGTTCCCCCTCTTCTTCGGGAGGAATTACTCTTAGGTACGTACAGGTTTTCTGTGTCCATGGGAGGAGGTAAATTCGGGATCTTATGCCGCCATCTTGGACTGTCTCCATTTAATACTTTTTATTAGTGCGTGTTTTATCTCCTTTAACAAGATTATAAGCTCTTACTTTCTGTAAATGCTCTTAAGTGAGTGAATGAATGTCATTTGAATTCATAAATTCTGCTTCATCGCTAGCATATTTTTTGATAAAATATTGCAGTATTTTTAAACCATCCTGTATTGCTTGGGAAAAATATTTTTTTTATTTTTATTTTTAAGAGAGGAAAGGGGAGAGAGAGAGAGAGGGTTGGGGGAAGAGCACAGGGAGAGAGAGAATCTTAATCAGGCTCCATGCCTAGCACGGAGCCCCGCGTGGGGCTCAATCTCACAATCCTAGGATGACCTGAGCTGAAATCAAGAGTCAGATACTTAACTGACTGAGCCACCCAGGTTACCCCCCCCCCAGAAAAATAATTTTATTTGCGTTCTAATAAGGGATCTATATTAGATGATCTCTGCGGTTCACTCAGTTTAGAAGTTGTACTTTCTGTAATTTTAAGTGTCTGTGTGTGCACGCACACATGCATGCACACACATGCAGTGTTCGAAAATTTGCCCAACCCTTTATTTGCTTAACTCCCTAATTACATTTATTACACATCATTTGAGGAATTAGAGGTACACAGTCTCATAATCATAGGAGAGGCATGTAGGTGTTATGTTCAGTCTCAAATCTAATCCTTTAAAAAGAAAGTGGCTGATAGCCAGGAGTAAAGAGAAGCACTTACTGAGAAACATTTTTAACTAGTATGCTTACAACTTTGCTGAAAGCCCAATCCATATTCACATATTGCTGATCATTACTGTGCCACTTACGTCTTTCTTTCCATCCTTAAAAATGAGTTTAAATGTTTTGAAGGTAGCCTTTCCTGTTTTAGAACAGTTTTAGGTTTACAACCAAACTGAGGGGACGGTACGGACGTTTCCCGTGCAGCCCTGCCACCACGCACACCGCCTTCCTCGTCATCGACCTCGCTCGCCACACCAGTTCTCTTGTCTTGTTGGCTTGTTTTTAAACCAAGGATGAACCTACCTTGACGGGTCGTGGTCACCCAGTGTCCTCAGCTGACCTTCAGGTTTGCTCCTGATGTTTTACCGTCTGTGGGTTTGGACACACGCTCATCCTTACGGCAGCTTACAGAGTAGTTTCACTGCCCTTGAAACCCTCTGCGTCCCACCTCGGCCCCCCTCGCCCGGCCCCCCTCGCCGGCCCCCCTCGCCGGCCCGGCTCAGCACTGGTCTTCCTGTCTCCAGAGTCCCGCCTTGTGCATTCCTGGAATCCTGCGGTAACGTAGCCGTGTCCCAGGCTCCCGTGCCTCGGAGCCCCTTCATGTCTCTCCAAGGCCCGACAGCCCGCTGCTTCAGTGTATTCGTCCAGTACCTATTGAAGGACATCTCGGCTGCTTCCCAGCCTTGACAGTTAGGAAGAAAGCTGCTATAAACAGGCTGAAATGTAATTTTTAAAAAATGTGCTTCACTGTGTTTTTTGCTGTGAAGTTTGCTGTTCAAAGACGATATACAAAAAAAAACAACAACAAAGACAATATATACGTTAAAATAATCTTTGTTATTTAGATTCTTTTATCACGTATGCCTTTGCTTTAGTCTGCCTTTAAGCTTGACATAAAGGTTTCTTCCCCGCCATGGACTAATAAAAACATTTGTATTATAGAAGCTTTTAGTTTTTTTTACCAATGTTATTAATTCAGACATTTAGTAAAAATCTGATTATCAGCCACAGTTTAATTTTTAGGTAATTCGAACATAATGCCTATCTGTTACGGGCAACAACTGTTTTGAAATTTTTTAATTAAAATTTAATTTTGAGAAATCAATGATAGTATTAAGTTGAAATATGTATGCATTAAGTATTACTTATAATAAAAGATCATGCAAGCATAACTTGTTAGCTATGTTTAGCTAATGAAAATAGAAGGCAGATAATAAAAATATTTCATAGGGAGTAAACAAAATAAACAATGCGTCAATTAAACATCCTTTATTGAAAATAGGTACTGTATGAAGTGTTACTGTTCTAAAGGATACTATCCAAGAAGAAATCATTCTAGTTTGTTAAAGAGCTGTCTTTTAAGTTATTTCTGCTTTTTAAACAAGCATGTCATCAACTGGTGTTAGGGCCGCAGGAACGATTTTGCTGCAGGGGAGGAGGACTAGTCAAAGGCACCAGGACGTTAATGCAGACACAGTAGCTTCGGAGCGTCCCCCTTCTGCGCCCGGCTGACAGGTGTACCTGCTTGGGGGGGGTAGCGGGCTGTTTGAGCCCAGGAAGCATCGCTTTTCCGTATAGCGATAAATACACAGTGTTTCCCAGCCTTCGTAAATCAGACAAAGTGAATGAGTAGATGGCAGTTGTGCAGGTTGGTACCAGCTGACGTTACCGTGGTACCACGTCTGTGCTCCGGCCGGGCTGACAGACGGACAGACGGACGCAGAAATCACCAGGAAGTGCCCTTTCTCGTAAGGCGCCTCAGCACCTGCCCGGAGGCTGGCACAGAAGCTCCTCACGTAGGGCTGCCTCAGTCGGCCTCCTGCGCCTCCACATCCCGGGCCGCGAGAGGAGGGGTAGGACGCTCCATTCCGGCGGCGGGGGTGGCGCAGGACCGGCTAATGCACGGGAAGCTCGTAGATAGTAAGTGTCCTGCAAGACTTTGTTGTTTTTCTTTGTTCCAAACGGCAATTTCGTATGAAGCTCCTAAGACATGCTTGGCGATGATGTGTAATTCTCCAGCGGAACAGAAGCGGGTTTATAAAATGCCGGATAAGAAGAAAAGACGAGCAGAAACCCCTTTTACCAAAGAACCCTTGCTTGGTGGACGTTACCGTCCTCTGTAGTACTTTATTCGGAAAGGTGGCCCGTCTGCGGGCAGGCCTGGAACGGGACTCGGGGGCCCTGCGGGTTCTGCGTGGGGGCCCCGTTCTCAGGTGACCTGAGCACACTTGGAGCCGCGGCTCAGCACGGCAAGCGCCAGCCCCGGCGGAAATGCTGTATGTGAGAGTAATTTTCTTATTTTAGGCTTTTGGAGTAGAATTTTACCAGCAAAAGATTGTGCAAGGAAGCTCTTATATGACGGATGGATATTAGGTCAAATACAAATTACTGTGGACCTCACGATGTAAACTAGAAATCTCTTGGTTTTCCGGGCCCCATTTCAGAGCGGTTGGAAATGGCGTACCTTCCTCATTGAACATGACTGCTATGTAAGTTCTTTAACAGATTTGTCTTTCCGGTTGACAGAGTTTTTAAACGGGTGCGTGTCTTGTTCTTCCCGCTCCAGAGCTGGGTAGAGAGAGCCGAGAGGCAGGCTCTTCTCTCTGATACGCTCGACCTGTCGGAGCTCTTCCGCCCAGACACGTTCCTCAACGCCCTTCGCCAGGAGACGGCAAGGTGAGCGGGGCGGCCTCCTGCCGCGTCTGGGCCTCGGCTTCCCGCGCCGGCCGGCACGGGCCCTTCGCTGGGCGCACAGAGGCTTACCGTTACATCACGGGGGTTATGTCATTTCCCAGTACTTGACATTTCTTAACACAGGGAACTTTCAGTTTAAAAAGCATTGCTTAGAATTACGATGTTTTCATTAGCATTGAAAAGGGTAAAATTTAATGTTTAAATTGCTAATGACTGATCTGGATACGCCGCGTCTGACGGGGCGGGCGCAGGTCGTAGGCAGAGCGGCGTAGGCAGAGCGGCGGAGCCGCTCGTAGGCAAAGGGTCAACGAAAGAAAAGTAAGCGCGGACTTTCTCAGTCACGCCAGCCACGTCGCATCTCCCCGGGGACCACTGGGCCCTGCAGAGAAGCATTTTTACTTTTGCAGACTCCTCTCTTAGACACGCTGACCAGGCTTGCTGGTGGGGAGCAGGATTTGATAGTTAAGATCAAGCTTTTTTTTAGGACACACTTGAATAATCGTATCATGTGGACTGAGTTTTTAAATAAATTAGTTAAAATAAACTGAACCAGATTTAGTTCTGTGTTGACTTGGGGGGATTTCCGTGTGTAGTGCCTGAGGATCGTTTTGTAAATATCGGCGTTTCAGTTCAACTACTAAGCATTGACGGCACACGCCCCGGGATGGTCCAGTCGGAGATGGAAACTGAGGCAGCGAAGCCGGGTGTGCCTGAGCAGTTAACCTCACAGGCCTGGCGCGAGGTCTAAGCTACTGCGCGTCGTGTAAGACACCTGCTTACGCGCACATGTAAACGAGCGGGAGCACGTCTGCCGTTACTGTCTGTGTGTTAACTCCCGAGATGCTTTCTTTCTGACACTGGACGCTTTACGGTTACAGGGCGATGGGCTGCTCCGTGGATGGCCTGAAGTTCGTGGCCTCGTGGAAAGGTCGGCTGCAAGAAGCAAAGCTGCAGATTAAGGTAATATAGTACTTTTCTGATGCTTGTCTAGGTCTAAAAATAATAATATTACAACTCGATAAAGACTCTGAAACTCCAGTCGCTGACTTGCTTATCTTTTTAGTATAGGATCAGCAGAAATACTGTATTTCCTATGTGAAAAGTCAAATCAAGATGTAGGATGAAGCAACTTGGACAAAACAAAATCCCTTCTACTGTAAAAATGAGATTGATAGGCGCACAACATATTTAAAAATGTAATTTTTGGTAAAAAATGATATAAATCTTGAAGTTCGGTTAGGTTTCCTGCTCTAAAATTCAATTCAGTAAATATTAACTATATAATAAAGGAGGTATAAAGTATAGTTTATGAAAAATAGACCAAGTCTTGTCCTTAGGGAGGTTACAGTTTTTGAGTATATTGGTTCAGTGTTAAATTCCAGCCATCTTGCTGTTTTGTTTTGTTTGTTTTTTAAAGATTTTATTTATTTGAGAGAGAGAGAGAGAGAGAGCAAGCAGAAGTGGGGGGAAGGGGCAGAGGGAGAGGGAGAACCAGACTCCACACTGAGCAGGGAGCCCGATGTGGGGCTCAATCCCAGGACCCAGGGATCATAGACCTGAGCCGAAGGCAGACTCTTCACCGACTGAGCCACTGAGGTGCTCCCCAGTCCTCTGTGTTTAAAAAGAAAGAAACTCAAGCCATGTTTTGTGGCATAGATTTTCTCTGGTAGGTTTCCTGTTAAAAACCATCACTTTTCAGAGGGGGAGACGGACCCCGAGAGATTGTGGACTCCGGGAAACAGACCGAGGGTTTTGGAGGGGAGGGGGTGGGGGCGGGGAGCCCGGTGGTGGGGGTCTAGGAGGGCACGGACTGCCTGGAGCCCACAGCTGGTCTGGCCGAGGCCAGCGGACGGCTCCGCAGCTCACTCCCCACCGTGCCTTCCAGGGCCTCTCGTGCGATTCAGCCTTTAACCAAATGTCATACTCCACTTCTTCCGCGGAGGCAGCCTCGGGCACCTGGCTTCTCGCAAGTCCTGTTTCCACAGTTGTAGCTCCCGGTGTAGCAGGTTCCATCCCACTAGTACTGCAGGACGGACTGCACAGTTTATTTATTTGTTGTCTGCCCTAGTCCGCCGGACCGTAAGTCATGAGACGAGTCACCGTGCTCGTGCTTCGGCTGTGCCCACGTCCGCCAGCCCGCAGCGGGCCCACCTCGGGCACTGCTCGAGCCCTCGGGGGGTGGGGGGGGGGCGGGAGGTCGGGCCTCGGGGCGGAGAGGCCCGTGGTGGGGGCGTAGCGTCCGGGGCGGTTTTCTCGTGCGCCGGGGACCTGCTCCGTGAGGACGAGCTGGGTCTCTGTCCCGGCTCTCCGGAGAGAGCTATGAAAGTCTCCCCCGAGGCGGACGGAGTTAGAAGGATCTTTCACCCTGAGCCTCTAACCCCTAGGAACTACCTTCTCTGTTGCTGGCAGTCTGTCCCTCCTGCCCGGCCGCCGGGGACAGGGAGGGAAGGCCTGTCATCCGGAGCCGGGCCCGTGCCCAGGCCATGTGGCCGCTGGCAGCTGGGAGCCCCGCGGACGGCGCAGGCCAGCGTTCCTCAGGGTCACACTCGGAGTCGGAGTGTGTTAGTATTTCCACAACTCTGTGGCCTCTGTTCTCACAAAATAGGATTACAATTATCTACAGCCAGAAAACCCCAGGCTTCTATGTCAGGTTTTATAGATTGGGGGGAAAGGCCGACAGTTAGTAAAACAATATTCTAATCTTAGTTCTCCAAAGAACCACATGACTCTGAGCAGTTCATGGAGTCACCTGAGTCCCTGTCGTCCGTCTCATTTACCAGTGGGTTTAATTTTCCTCAGACGTTGATTGGAAGGCTCTCCAAAGACTTCGGTGTGCGGGAGGCCGTGTGCTCATTCCCTTTCCAGCTCCGCCGCCTCAGACGGGGTCGGGCCCGGACGCATTCAGGCAAGGCTGCGGTCCCCCTCCCCGAGCCGTGTCGCCGACCCTCTAGACCTGCCTCAGGGAACACGTGCGTGTGTTGGTCCCCAGGCCCCGAACCGTGCTCCTCTGCGGCGTCCTCACTACCATTACTCACCTGCTGTAGGCCCAGCGGGGGCTGTGAGGCGCGGTCCTGGGTCTGCCCGCTGCAGGCTCCCCTCGCGTCCCCACTTGGGGCTGGCCCGCGGCGGGGAAGGGGCTCCCCCGGCAGCTCCCGAGCCCCCGCCGAGGCCACTGCACCCCGAAGGCCAAACGAGGAGGCCTCAGCGTGGCCGGGTCAGCGTGTTTCCTGCTGAGAAGGCCCGGCCACCTAGTGTCCCCACGCGCCGCGCGTCCTGTGGGAGCTGAGGAGCCCTCGGTCTCCCTTGGGCTCGTCTCTCGGGGCTCACGTTCTGCTCCTGTGGGCCCGTCTCCGTGGCTGGTGCTCAGCTCACCACTCTGGTAAAGAGAAGGGAAGGCCGCCGAATTCTGGATTTGACCAGTAGGATATCCATCAGCCTGGAGACTGGTGAGATCCTCCAAGCTGTCTTTTTAGGCAGTAAAGGAAATGTTTTGAGCCTGTCTTCTTTCACGCCTGCCTTTAAAGAGAGCTGCAGGTGGAATAAAGGGGACCTTTGTGGGTACCATTCCCATCCCTGATATGTTATCATTTTATTATGCAAACAATACGCTATTATGTTTTGACATTCTTACATTTTAGTTTCATTCTCAGGAATGAAGAGGTCTTTAAATTCCTCCGATGGCCTTTACATTTCAGGATAGGGTAGGCACAGAGGGCGCAGAGAGAGACGGAGAGATTCAGAAGGTGTTTCTTGGAAGTGGCAGGACTGGGCAGTTTGACAGCCTGGGGGAGGCTGGGGGCGCCCGGACGTGAGTCGGGGTCAGAGTGACACAAGGCTCGGAGGGTGCAGCTGTGGAGAAGCCTCGCTCCTGTCCTCCTTAGAAGGGAAGAGCGATGTGTTTCTGACGCAGGAGCCCCCGTCACAAAGTCAGGTCGGGGCACTCTCGGCGAGAGCCGTGCTTACACGTTTCCAGGAAGACTAATTCAGCTTGAAACCTAGAGACATTCTGGCACCGAAATTAGCAGGTACGCTGTAAATTTTAACCCTTTGTCAAGGCCACCATGCTTTATCAACTCTTAAAGTGGCCCGGGTGTCATCGCATCAGTGCCGGAGTAGAAATATTAAACTTAGGTATCCAGTAATTCTGTTTGGATACCAGCGCTCTCACTAACAAACGAGCTGCTAGTCTTTTCTACGGTACAGCGATCTTTCTGCAAAACTAGCTATTCAAGGATACTTGTCCAGGCGTGCCCTACCGCGACCCCTCACCCCGCCACCCTCAAACCCACTCTCAGCTACATTCTGCTAAGCCTTCCAACAGAGTGCTCTTTTGACTCTAAATTCTAGAGCACTTTCATTTAGCGTTTGATGAAACCTGAAGGCACTAGGTAATGTTTATAAGATTGTTCTGTATTGGGGCCCCTGGATGGCTCAGGCGGGTAAGCGTCTGACTCTTGGTTTTGGCTCAGGTCATGATCTTGGGGTCCTGGGATCGAGCCCTGCGTCGAGCTCCACGATCAGTGGGGAGTCTGCTTGAGATCCCCCCACTGCCCCCTCCCTGCTTGGCTGTGCTCGCTCTCTCTAAAAGAAAACCTTTGAAAAGAAGAGACTGTTCTGTATTTGCTCTCAAGTTCACAGTACGAGACTCTAGATGTGGCTCTGAATGCAAAGTACTGGCTTGACCTTTGTTGCCTCTAGATGGACTCAGGGTAGATTCAGTGCAGAAACTGAAAGAATGAACACTTTTAAAGAAGAAACATGAAACTAATATTATCAAAATAGTTGCATTTTTATTTTCATAATTCCCTAAATGTACACTAAGGTAAATCTAGAGAAAGAGATTAACTCTTTATCCAGCTCTGCACGGCACGAGCGTTGTTCTTTTCCACAAAATGATGTCAGAACCCCACGCAGGGAGCACACACGGTCTCCTTTAATTATGCTTTTCTTTCCGCCTCTTGGAGAAAGACTAACTTCGGGGCATTTTCTGTTACATTCCTGTTCATCTAATATGGACACACCTGTGGTTGTAACAAACACATTTTAAGCAGTTAATTCGCAACTACTCCTCCTGCGTAGACCCAGACACGCACAGGTCCTGTGGGCACTGGCCCAGGTCTTCACCTTCTGTGTGCTCCAATTGGACAGCGTCCGGGTTGTTTCCAGGGTGCTCTGCCTCCGGAGTCGGGGCGGGGGTGTGCGGCCTGCGGCACTCGCTGGCGCGCGCTCGATGCCAACGTCCCAGGCTGGCTGTGGGTTGAGCGGTTCGCTTGTTTCCGTGACAGATGGGCGGCTTGTTGCTGGAAGGCTGCAGCTTTGACGGAAGCCGGCTCTCGGAGAATCACCACGACTCCCCCAGCGTGTCTCCCGTCCTCCCTTGCTGTGTGGGCTGGATTCCCCAGGTAACACCGCTCTGCCTGGGGCAGGGCATAGCCTTGGCTTCAGCACTTTTTGCTTTCTGATCCCACCTGCATTTGAACAAATTCAGAGTCAAAATATTGTGTCCTTTATGGTTTTTAAAATATATGGGGCATTTTAAAATATTTCATTATGGAAAGAACAGCATTATAATTTCTAAGTAATGTGTATCCTGCTGAGCAGAAAAGCCTCTATTGGTAACATGGGTTACCTCGTGGTATGCTCCCTGGTCCCCGAGGCAGCTGTGCAGACGTCGACGGTGCGCGCAGGTTAGCACACAGCTGATTCGCAGCCGGCTGCATCCCTGTGCTGGGAATCAGCAGGCGAAGAAATGACGTATGGTTGACACACAGCGTCACGGGAGTGTCGCGTGAACCCCAAAGCGATGCTGTGCTCAGCACAAGGGGCCGCCGCCTGCCCCCCACGACCCTGTCCCGGTACCGTTGACCATACTCCCTGCGCCGGGCCGCTCCCCCCGACTCCCTCCATGACTGAGAGGCCGCACCTCGCA
>CM052884.1:1073342-1104838 GCA_028534135.1 Potos flavus
GGACGCTGGCTGAGAGCGGCGTGGAAATGATAACATGTAAGGCTACCCGGCCGCCCTCTGTGCCGGCGGCGGGAGAGCTCACCAACTGGCCAAAAGCAAACTCTTCTCATCTGGGGGACTCTCCTATTTCCTGAATTTCAATTTTGCATAGCCTGGACCTGTGCCGTCCCCGCAGTGATGAACTGCCCACTTCTCAAAGGTCATCAGGTTTTCTACGCGCTAGCTGGGTTCGACGCACCGCTGTGTCCCTGAGACGGTGGTTCCAAGTCCCGCTCAGGTCTGGAGGACATGCATGAGAGGCTAGGGCCACGCTGCCTAGATAGACATTTCCTAGCAGGGTCTAGGCAGCTTCTCCATCAACTTACTGAAATTCTCTTCTCGGTTAAAACAAATTTGGACGAATCTGTCTCTGTGACATTATATTTGATTAATGGCTTTGTGACAGTTAAAAAATAATCAGATGTGTTAAGGTTCTCCCCAAAGGACATGCCCATTTTACCACCTACACATCTCAATAGAAAACTCTACCCTTTATCCCGAATGCTGTAGCTATGGAGGCAAATTTTGTTTCTACTTTTGTGTTATGCCTCAATTAATAATGGTTCCTTGCTTTGAGAGCTAGTGTTTTGGGCCGTGTTTTCAGTCAACACAAGAGAAAGGGATTGCTCAAGGCCAATGGTAGGAGAACGTCAAGTCCCTCCGATTGTATCAGGGCAAGGAGACGTCTGGAGTTGGCTTCTGCTATGGGGTTGCTCATTTATGCATTCCCAGCTTCTCGCTCCTATGCTCTCATGTTCCTTTTATCTCCATTAATGCCTCAGGGAAAGATCTCGGGCTTTGGAGCCCGAACATCATGGACCCTCCACTCTACCACCTACCAACCGGAGATGGCATTGACCACATGAGTTATCCAGATTGGGGCACCCAGCAAGCAGAGCTGTGGGGTCTCGTCCCTGGTCCGATCTGCTTATCCAGAGGCTATGCTGATGTGTACCCTTTGCTATTCGGAGAGGAGAAAGACCTACGGAGCACGCTGGCAGCATCGGGAGAAAGGGCAGCCGTGGGGCCATCTGTTTACACACTCAACATTCTGTGCACAGGCAAGATGGTGGAACTTCCCACGGCTCGATTAGATACCGCGGCCTGGAGCTGAAGGGCCGCTTTGCCATTCAAGAGTGTTGGCCTCACGGCCGAAGAGGGTGCTCTAGAGGTATCGCGAGAGAGAATTAGGGAGGCTTGGAAGAGGTCAGGCTGGAGCCAAATCTCATTTTCTTTGAAGGGGAAATCAGGTGCAGCACTCCCCATACGCTGCCTTCCCCAGCCCCGGCTCTGCGATGCCTTCCACCCAGAGGGTATCAATGGCTAGCCAACGGCATCCCAAAATCCAGTCCAAACTAATATACAGGATAATACCAGCAGCTTCTGAAATAATGGACACCTGCCCTTTACGCCTCACTTTTACTCTCTTGTATGAGACCAAGGGGGACCGCTGGTATGGAGAGTTTTTGAAAGACCTCCGGGGATGCTAATGAGCAGCTAGAGTGAGAATTTCCAAAATCCTGTAAGAGGGGATGAAGAAAGTGTTTCATGGAGACAATGTTGAGTGAAAAAAGTGCCTCATGTTCTAGAACACTGATGACACACCAGATACAGTCACGATCGTCTTCAGCAGAGAGGAAGATGCCACAGTGAAATCCCGACAAACTCTCCTAGTCTGACTGGGGGGGCTTTGCACGGCATTCTCCCTGGAGTGATATCCTCCCTACCCCTAAATTTTGAGCCAATGAATCATGGAAAAAACTTGGGGACCACGTTCCACCTTGTTTCGGATAGTATCTGTATGATGGGATTTATTCGGCTCTGATAATGTCAGCTAGCTCCTAAGAACGGAGTTCAGGAACTGCTGCGAGACTCCCCTCCCCTCTCACTGCCTCGTTTTATCTTTGCAAGAGAATGAATGCCCTGCCTTGTCTCCCTTCTCGGTCACACCCTCATCATCCTTTGCTTTTTGCATCTCAGGTGAAGCATTTGTAATTCACAATTTCCTTTCTCAAGATAAGAACAAAACATTAGCCCCCTGAAGACTCTTATCAGCAGAGGACTTGGCGCTCTCTGCCTAGGGGAACTCATCTTCTGGGTGGGAAATATTCAATCGTCCCTCCCCCTTCTAAGAGGACTTAACCCACGGTTCTCAGGTGGCCCTTGTAACCTCTTGGGTATTTCAGTTTCCTTGGCTAAACCACCACTTCTGAAAGCAGATCCTCGGCTGTTACATCATTGTCAGGGTCTGTGTAAGGGTAATACTTCATTTTAATAAACTTTAATTGCTACATTAATCCAGTTCATTATCCATGTGGATTGCCATTTACTGCTCTTTTACAAAGCTTTCCATCTGACTCTGTGTACACGGCCTGTAAACAAAAGCAGCTGCCGAATTTGTTCAGACTATTACCATTTGGGATGGGCCGTCTACCTCTGTCCCCAAATTAATTAGGGCCGATGAAACTGCTTAGCTCCCGACTGACATGCTGGTATCTTGCAGGGGCGGGGGGAGGGGGGGGCGGTGTTTCTTAGCGAAGGGTTGTCATTTTGCTTTCAGAATGGCCCATTTAACTCAAAACATCACGACTATTTTTGGGTCCAGGAGTGATCAATTATTTAGAGCCAATAGTTTCTAAAGGATGATAGATCAAATCCTAAAGATGCTGCTCGCTTTATATTTTCTCTCTCTCCTCCGTGGAGTAACTTCGGCTGGACACCAGCGACGGAGAACGCCAGGCGTTTCTTCCTGATCTCAAACAGCCCACTAGCAGCATGGATGCGCGTACCTACTAAAGTCGGAATGACGACTTTGTCTCCTGAAGGTCACTGAGGACGACACGCTCTCTCAAAAAGGATTTTAAGTTACATTTTCTTAGAGATTATTTATTTGACCGAAAGAGATCAGAGAGAGAGATCACAAGTAGGCATTTATTTATTTGACAGAGAGATCACAAGGAGGCAGAGAGGCAGGCAGAGAGAGAGGGGGAAGCAGGCTCCCTGCTGAGCAAAGAGCCTGATGTGGGGCTCGATCCCAGGACCCTGAGATCATGACCTGAGCCGAAGGCAGAGGCTTAACCCACTGAGCCACTCAGGCGCCCCTTAAGTTACATTTTCGACAGCAATCCTTTTGAGAATATTCTGTTTAAGGAAATTTATTAACAACAGTATTCAGAAATAAAATCATCGAGAGAAAAACTCCATGGCAGCATTTCCCCTTCAGGCCTCTGTAAGTGATAACCCTTCACCAGAGACAGAATCAATGTTCAAAGAGGTTTCCCTCACAGACCAATCAACTTTCCTCACCATCACCATGCCCTGCGATCACCAAGGGCTAAGAAAAGCATCTACTAAAATGTCAGAGAACTCTAACCATAGTTTCTTAACTATGTGCATGAAAATGTCCTTTTACCTATTGTATTGGAATTTATAGAGATTAAAAGCTGGGGTTTCCCTTCCCCCTCTCTCCCTGGCCTCCCTAGTTCTTCCCTTGGACTCTCCCTTGAGGCTTAAAAGATGCCAACAGGAGGACCCTGAGTATGTGAGAGGCAAAGAACCAAGAAGAAAGATCAAGGCGGTGAAAAGAAATATCGTTTCACTATTTTTCTTCCATTGGCTATGCCATTCCAAATATGAAATTATTCTTGATGGAGAAGCAGTAGTCTATGATGGTGCTAGAACTGAAACTTCTTCACCCGACTCTTGCAAAGACAACCCAGAGCTCTGACAAATGGTAATGTACGATGTTCTTTTCTTTCCTTTTTAACATCATCATTAACTTTCTTTCTGGCTGCACTGTATGATACTGTATCATAACCTACCAGTAAAGGACACCAAAGAAATCGCAAGTGTTATGTGACTGGCTCCTTGGCTAACATGAACTTGACAGAACCCAGCCCACTGGTCTCAAGACCTGTGTCTGGCCCTTGCTATTGGCTGGGATCATAACCAGGACACCCATACAAGATCTTTCCCCGATGGCTTGGCTTCTTCACAGCATGATAGTAGAGTTCCAAGGGCAAGTTTCCCTTGAAACTCCACGAAGACCAGGGAGTAGAAAAGGTTGGAGAATTTTTTATGACTTAGCCTTGGAAGTCAGACAGCATCACTTACGCTCTAGACACACACTCCCTCGGATTCAAAAGGATAGATAAAGCCCAGCTCCTGATGGAGAAAGGTCAAGGTCACACTGTAAGAAAAATAAAAGCATATAGATGGGAGAGATTTTCCATCTTTGGAAAAAATAATGCAATCTGCTTTACCATCACTTTTAGGAAGATGGGGAAAATAAGCACTCCAATAATTTTCTGTATTTCGTTGCTTGTGTGAAAATCTAAAAGAGCAAAGACTAAGGCAAATGGTTGGACACTGGCTAAAAGCTAAAAGTGGTAACAACGGAAGTACTCAACAGATTCCTCCCCTCCTCCCACCCCCAGTCAAGGCTTGTCATTTCTGGGCTGTTATCAATGGCTTTGTTGAACCAAAGAACTCAATTTTAGTTCTATTCTAGATTTTGTTTTAAAAATACCGTTTAAAGTACCGACCATAATATGTCTGGGAAATAGCAATGATAGACTACCAATTACATAGTCTATTTTAATGGAGTATGAAGTGGTGTGGAGTGATTTACTTGTATTTTATAACGAGTAACAAATCCAATGCTTGTTAATGTATTAGAGCATAAAATATGGTTTCACAATAGAGGGGGAAAAAAAGATAGCCGTTAAAATAAAAACTTTTCCAAGTTCTCATAGTTTATCAGGATGGTGTAACTGAATCTACATGGGGTTTATAGTCAAAATGACATAGGTTCAAACCCTGTCTGGAGCTTCATAGTTACGATATCAAAAATAATCACAATAATGGTAGTGATAATAGTTAACAGTTATGGATGGTTTATTGTAAGCTAGGCAATTGGCTAAGAACTTTGCATTTGTGAGCTTTTTTCCAGTGATCCAAAGAGAGAGACTTACGACTATCCCCACTGACAGGTGTCCCACGCTAAGTAACAGAACTAGTGTTTGAACCTATTCAGTAGGGCTCAAACTCTTACCTACTATACAAGTTCCTGAAATTTCCTAAGTGTCCTCAGCTATGGAATAGGGGCATCAATTCCCATTTGAAGGCATATAAATAAAATCACATCTATGAAAAACTACAGCACTTAGTAGGTACTTAGCACAGCCTACATTTTACTTTGTATCAGGGATCAAGAGCTCAGTTCAGATCCGGAGTCTCCTAGCCAGTAACTATCACTGATTGAAACAATGTCTCGGTCTTCCGCATCTGCTGATGGCCAGAGCTGGAAGGAGCCTTCAGGATCAAGTTCTACTCCTCCTTTTGCAGCTGATGACACCCGGTTTCCTCGTGTGAAGACTCACCCAGAGCGACAGAGCTGGTCAATGCCAGAGGCGGGAGCTCACCGCAAGCCCAGGCCTCCCCTAGTGTTTCATGCTGCCCCCAACTGCATTTTAAGAATAAGAAAAAACATCAGCTAACGATTACATACATATAACTTGGTGTTACTTCCTGCTTTATATTGACAATTTTATAATGTAGTGTTTTATTCAACAGTTATTAGTAATACACATTTATCTGTGTTTACACATGCCCGAAACTGAAATTTCACGCCCTCCTCAATGATCGCTAAGTTGTTAGTCAGTCCCTCACCCCACTAAGGTTAATTATTACACCTAATAACACTCATGCTGGAAACTCCTGCTCAGACTAATTACTCTCATAAATCTCTTTAGAGAAGTGTAAAAATCTCATTACTTAAATGATAAAACAACTAATCTTTGCTCCTTGTCCTTCTGAGATACTAAGATTGCCAAAACTGCTGCAGTTGAATGATGTTTTAAGGTAATTAATAATGTTACCAGAACCAGGGTCCTAAAGAGCTCGCAAGGGTGCATGAAAATAGACGACGCAGAAAATTAGGAGACAAAAGAAGAGGGGAATACGGAGAGTCCACCTCTAAATTTTTAAAGGGATTATTTTCCACTTTAGATTTTTGAATTTTCATTTTATAGGGAAATCCTTGGTACTGTTAACTTTGCTGTCAGCTAAAATTGCACTAAGTGTTTCACTTTTTTTATTCATTCATTTTATTCATTCATCCATCCACCTGCCCATCCATCAGATAAACAACAGCCTGTGGGTAGAACCAGGAATGAGACTCAGCACTCCCCTCACAGAGCTTGCCGTCCAAAGGACTGTGCCTTGGGGTGTTTTTTGTGGACTTTTCCACGTGACTGCACTCTCCCATTGCTGGGCGGGGAGGGGACTCCCAGCCACCACAGGGGCTGCTCAAATGGCTCTGTTTGCCGCTTGGAGAAATGCATCATTAACTCTGGGTACATCCCGGGTCTCTGTTCCCTCGCTGAGATGACCACTGCATGAGTCTATCATCGGTCAAGAGGCAGAAACCACACTTGATACTTCAATATCAAGTTCTCATTCTATTAAATTCAAGAATGGCTAATTAGATTGGAGTCATTAACACTAACGACAGGGGTAAATATGTGACTCCCTAAGCAGCCACCACTCCCTGGGGCTGAAGGCACAGAAGTGCAAGCTTGGAACCCGAAAGACCTAGCAACTCGGAGGAGGGAGGAGCTGAGTCCCAGGCGTCCAAGGAGGGAGCAGAGCCTGGCTGGGGCCCTTTGCTCCTGCTGGCCGGGAGGCATGATGAAGCGGTTGCTGCAAGTACTGGAAAAAACAAGAACGGAGAGCCCTGCTCTTGGGAACTGGCGCTACTGGGACGGAGCGCTCTCCCGAGGGGCCTCTGCCAGCACCCCTGAGGCCACGGGGAAGCCACCTGCAGGGGCGGCTCCGTCCCCGGGAACGCAGGGTCCCGCCAGCGCCCCTAGCGGCAGAGCCTGGCACTGACGGCCGGCAGAGCAGCAACTGGGCGTCGGAGTCCCAGCTCCAGCCGCACCAACCAGCCCTCGAGGCTGAGTTCCCCACAAGAGGCAACAACTCAGTAACTAGGACGAGAGAGAGACCAACGGAGTGTCCTCGGCTTCTGTAGTCTGCAGAACCCTGTTCCAGTGCCTGACAAGGACTCCTTGGACCCCCACGTAATTCTGCGAGGACAGGTTCTCCCCTGGGTGGGGAAGCAAGTCACCGCGAGGGAGTCTTCCTGGACATGTGGATGCGGCAGCCTGTCACTCCCTCCCATTACTGTAGGAGGAAACCCAGGTACCCTAATACCCAGAGACGTTTAGGATACCCTCTCTGCAGCTTCTGGCTCCGTAGATCTTCATGGGCCAAGTGGGGGCACATTCACACGTGCCTCCAGACTCAGCAGTTCATTCACTGTGTTTGGCCGAGGAACGCGGTGGCAAGAGGGACGATGGGGAAGTAGAGCTCTTTGCTTTTTACCGAGAGAAGCTCCAAGATGCCTTTTTGCTCAGGATCGACTAGGAAATTGGTTATGGTTCCAGCTGCTGGCTGCCTTTTTTACGGGGAGAGAGGAGATGTGTGGTTTTGGGAATTAACTGGGGATAGTAGAGGATGGTTTTGTTTTGCTTCTTATTTTAAGATCTTATTTATTTTGTCAGAGAGAGAGAACATAAGGAGAGGCAGGCAGAGGGTAGAAGCAGACTCCTTGCCGAGCAAGGAGCTGGATGTGGGGCTCCATCCCGGGACCCGGGATCACGACCTGAGCCGAAGGCAGATGCTTAACCACTGAGCCACCCAGGTGCCCCAGTTTTGTTTTTTGTTTTGTGTTTGAGAAGGAACATTTAAAGAATGCATTGGGTTCAGAGAACGACAGAATGATTTGGGGGGGAGAATACAGACATTAGAGAGTAATGATTTGCATGCATTTTTGTATGCACATTTTTAAACACTAGAACTTTGGTGGGTAGGCTCAAGGTATTGAAATACTCAACAGCACAACACAAGTAGCATCAAGACTGACAACTCAGCAACAGTAGTGTCTTGCAAAAGCATATACAGTAAACCTGTCTGCGGCCCGGAGCGTGCTGCATTATACGGTCTTGCATATTTCGGGAACATCCGTGGGGCCTCCTGGACACAGCGGTGCACCCCCAGTACCGTCTTCATGTGGCACTTTGCCTGCATCACTCAAGACACTCAGCCTGATGCTCCCCTCGCAGGTGTCCCCTCAATAGCCATGCCTCGGGTGCAGCAAAAATAAATCTTCCATGATCAATAAAAATTTCAATGCATTGCTGTGTAGTCTCTTTTACACTGTGAAGATGGGTAGGCAAGACAGTTGTCCTCAAGTAGTGCCTGACCTAGTAAGTACTATTTATGTGTTAGCTTTAAAAATGTTAAGATGGTGAGTTACGGTTTAGGAAAAGACAATGGCAAGTGAGGTATATTCAGAGCAGCAGGAAGGTGAAAGGAAGAGAGAACATCTCTCCAGTTCAGCCCCTTAGTCCCAGTGATTTCGACATAAATTACTCCTATCGTCCAGCACCCTCATATGGAATGGACTATATTGAAACTTCTTTCTAATAAGCTTGGTTTCTGAAATATTTAATGGCAAATCTTCCAAACACGGTACAGTGATGGGATCCCGTTTGGGAGATTATGGTTTGTAAATGTGGCCATTGTAGTGAATGATGACCCTAGTTTCTTTGGAAAACCTTGAGGGCCAGAGAAATTTAATAGATAAAAATAGAAGCAATAAATAGATCACCCTGCCGTGTCAGTAGCCTTCCTCCACTTCGGGCTTTGTATGGAGGAAAAGGGAATCCACAGCCCAGACCTGTGCCGTCTGGTATGGCAGATGCCATCTCCGCGCGGCGAGTGTCCACCGGGCTGGGCAGCCCCGATATAGGGACTGTCCATCATCACACGACACTTTATTCAATAGCACTGATCGACTTGCCTACAGCTTCTGGCACCATTCATCAGGGCTCAGTGCTGAGTGGCTCTAATTATTTCTAGAATTTTTCTAACGGAGGTATATGAACGTTAAACCTGAGAAGACCTATTGCTACCTTTCAAAGAGAAAAAAAAATCTGCAGTATTTACTGCTATCAGTAAGGATAGCTTGGCTAGGTGGCACGGGAAGGTGTCGGCGGAGGTCACGGAGAGGACATGACCGTCGGTCAACCCAGGAACTGGACCCGGGCCATCAGAGGCTCTTTACTCGCTCCCCTGTCCTTGGAATGCACAGTCTGTCTCCTGCTCTCGTTCAGGAAGCTCCGTAAGAGACAGCCGTGAGAGCAGGGTGTTATTGAGACCATCCAGACTACATATATCATCGAACCCCATTAAAGCCTCTGCAGAAACCCTCAGAATCCCGGCAGGTATGTGCAGAGATCTACTCCTCTTGGCAGCTGCCCAAGACAAGCGTTGTGGGAAAGTTCCCTTGCTTATCGAGCCTGCCACCTGCCAGCCTGCAGCCCGCTGCCTTCTTCAGCCCCTCTCCGTGCTCCGGACGGGACCCATTTCGGATTCCACCCGGCTTGCGGAGCGACAGAAGGCTTCCCCTCCAAGCCCCCCAGCACCTCTCGACTTCTAGAACCCAGAGGAGGATCCCAGCAAGTGCACCCACGATCTCGTCTGAAGATTGAGCAACCTCCAAGAAGGGGGCCTGGAAATGCGTGAACGATCTCCCAGGATTCAGGACAGCTCTAGGGAACACCCGTGCAGGTCGCTCAAACGCTCACTAGGCCTTTTCCGGGCAGGAACAACAGTGGCTGCTGCGTCCCCGGCCATGTGGGACGCCGCTGACCCGCCCTGCCGCGGGAGCCCCGGATCGAAGTCGCCCCCCCGCCCAGCCAGTGTTCCCAAGCTGCGCTGTGGGTGCCGATGCGGCTCAGGACAAGGGGAAGGCGGTCATTACTGAACATCCACCGAATGTCCCGGCCACCTGGAAAGGTACAGCATCTTATCCACATCCCACAGACTGGAAACGGAGGCTCATAACATTTCAGGAGCACCCAAGGTCTTAGTGCTAGGCAACAAATTTAGGATTTGTCGAAGCAAGGGGAGGGGGCCTTGTCCCCTCCATGCCACGTGACCTCCCAGGGGACCCTGGCCGCACTTCCTTCGGGATTCAGACCTCGTTTGCTACCAGCGGGGTTATTTGGAGACATCCCTCACCACTCAAGGGAGGATCAAGGCCCTCGTAAGAACTGCCGAGGTCACGGACACAAAAACGTTCCCCTGAACCCTCCTATTCCCCGTCAGCCCATCGGGAGCAGCAAGGGAAGGCTGCTGGGCCACAGGCGTGGGAGGACCGGCATGTTAATAGACGCCCCGTATAAAAATCTCTCCAAGGGGCTCCTGGGTGGCTCAGTCGTTAGACATCTACCTTCGGCTCAGGTCATGATCCCAGGGTCCTGGGATCGAGCCCCGTTTCGGGCTCCATGCTCTGTGGGAGGCCTGCTTCTCCCTCCCTTCCCTCCCCCTGCTTGTGTTCCCTCTCTTGCTCTCTCTGGGTCAGATAAATAGAATAAAATAAAAAAATCCTTCCAAGAAATGGGATTGTGTGTCTCTGTCTGCCTTTACTAATGTACTTTCTTTTCTAGTTCACAAGCGAGCGGTCTCCCAAGCCAGGGTTCAAGAAACAGCCTTTCCACCCATCCCCGAGGCCACCGGTCACATCCGTGGCTGAGTTAGATCAGCAGTGAACTGGACTGCACAAAACCAGAGCCGTACCAGACCCCGGTCTACCTGCTGCCCTCGTTCATCGTGCTCGCACGGCCCAGAGTGGCTGCAGATGGCCGGCAGAGGCGGCTGCCTCCCCCGGAAGCTCGTGCTTTCCATCTGTGGTGGCAGGGACCACTGGGCAGGCCGACCTGTGAGCACCGGCTCCTCTGTGGCCCCTGCAGACCTTCGTAACAGACGTTCCTGTTTCACACACTAAACTCCTGATGTTTGCGCCAGAGAAAGACACCGAACAGTGTTTCCTAAGTCGCGAGGGTGTCATAAACGTCAACATTAGTTAGAGATCCCTGAAAAGTTCATATAAGGCTATGGTTTCTTTTTTTTTTTTTTTTTCCTCCTAGACTTTGAGCCCAGAACTCTCCATGTTTATTTCATTAAACATGATTTTCCTTTCTGATTCTGCTTCTGAAAGTTTGCCTCTAATGAACTTGCGCACAGTGCGTGGCCCAGTATTACCCATGTGGTTTAGGTCTGAGGGATTTCCATTGAGCTGTAACAGAAGAGGTTCTATTATTCAATGCCCATTTGCTCGAATTCAGGCAGTTCTGAATATTAAAAAAAAAAAAGTAATGAAATGCATAAGTAAAAGATAATCTGTGCAAAAGCTCATTTGCTAATTTGATATAGTCAGTGTAATATGGTTTGATCCTATTGAAGCATATTTTACAGTGTCTTGTGAAATCTCCTTTGTATAAGTAATTTAAATTGCCTTGGAGGAGGCTGATGGAAGACCCTACACACACGTCAAGCTGAGGACTGGTATGGGGTCAGTGAGAGTGAAGGCAGCCGGCCTGGCAGGGGGGAGAGAGGGATGGTGACATGTCTGCTTGTCCCCCAAGAAGCCCAGGGTGAAATGTGTTCTCAGCATTTCATTCCCTGTCCCCAACCACGACCACCAATTTGCTGGAACCAGACTCAGGACTGTAATTAGATTTATCAGACATTTAGCAGAATTATCAGGTATGACTGACAAAATTCAATAGACCATGTTCTTAAAGTAATGATTAATATGCCAAAGGTTTTATTTGTCAGAGAGAGAGAGAGAGACAGCAGGAGCAAGAGAGCGGCAGGCAAAGGGGGAAGCAGGCTCCCACTGAGCCAGGAGCCCAATGTGGGGCTCGATTGCAGGACCCCGGGATCACGACCTGAGCCGAAGGCAGCCGCTTAACTGACTGAGCCACCCAGGCGCCCCCAATATGTCAAAGGTTTTAGGAAAAAGTGCCCACATGCACGAACAGGTGGGTAACAGAAGCAGAGAGAAGGAAACTCCCAAGAAAGAATAAGAAGGAAATGTTAGCCATCCAGAGTGCAGCAACGGGAAGAAGGTCTCTAATGGGCTCATCGGTTGACTCAACGTCGCTGAGAAAAGAATCTGAGCTTGGACAGAGATCAACCTAAGTTCCTACACCTGAAATGCAAAGAGGAAATAAAAAGTACAACCGAACATCTAACAACTGTGGGACACACACCTGGTTTTGATACTAGGAGGAGATAAATGACAACACGACACATGCAGGACATGATAAGGGCCGGGAGCCTTCTCAAAGTCTTACCACAGAAGCAACTACAGCCCCAGGAACCTCCAAGGACACCAACCAGAACAAAACATCCACAAAAATAACCAATTGGCCAACAGCAAACCCACACTTAGGGGTATCGTAGTCGCACTGCAGAAAACTGAAGATGAAGAAAAAATCGTATGAATGGACTGGGGGTGGGGAGTGGGATGGGGGGCACTCAGAGGGACAGAAAATCACCATAGGCTTTTTGCCAGAAACCATGCAATCTGGAATGGAGTGGAATGGAACTTTCAGTGTTGAAAGGCAGCACAGATTCTCAGGTGTTGCGCTCATCTTCCAAAACCCCCACCTTCACGCATCCATACTCCTCTAATACTTCTCATGCCAAAAGGCCAATTCTTGGAAACCCCGCACTTTACCGTTACTCTTAGTTTGGTGACAATCATGAACCTAATGTTCTTGGCTCTAAAGTAGAAATCAAAATATTTTCCTAAATCACAAAAAGTTGTTACTATTCAGGGGTACGACACAGGGATTCGATATTTATTTATGTTACATGGTCAGTCTAGCTACCATCTGTCCCCATATAGAATTCTTACGTTATTATTAACGCTAGGCCCTTTGGTACATGTTGCATCTCTGGGTCTCATTTTATAACCGGAAGTTTGTACCTTTTCCTCCCCTTGTCCTGTATCATCCGTCCCACCAGCCATCTCCCCTTGGCCAAGAGGGGAGATCAGATTGTCTCGCCAACTTCAAGTCTGCTTCTGTTTTGTCCATTTATTTTGGTTTTTACATTCCACATCGAACTAAAATCATATGATAGGGGTCTTTCTCTGACTTACCGCACTTAGCGTAATACCCTCTAAGTCTATCATGTTGTCCCATATGGCAAGATCTCATTTTTTTTATGGTTGAGCTGTTTTCTACTGTATAATACCACCACATCCCCTTTATCTATTCGTCTGCTGATGGACACTTAGGTTGTTTCTGTATTTTGGCTATTGTAGATAACGCTGGAGTAAACAGGGCTGCATTTATCTTTTCAAAATGGTGTTTCAGTTTTCTTCAAATGCCTAAAAGTGCAATTGCTAGACTATATGGTATTCCTAATTTTAATTTTTTGAGGAACCTCCCTGCTGTTCTCCACAGTGGCTGCACCCATCTGCATTCCCACCAACAGTGCATGAGGGTTCCATTTTCTTCAAATCCTTACCAAGACTTGCTATTTCTTGTCTTTTTGATGCTAGCCATTCTGATGGGAGTGAGGTAATAGCTCATTGTGCTCTTTATTTGCTTTTCCCTGATGATGTGTGATACTGAGCATCCTCTCACGTGTCTGCTAGCCGGCTATAGATCTCCTTTGGAGAAGGGTCTATTCAGGGTCTTCTGCCCATTTTTTAATTCGATTATTTGGTATTGAGTTGTGTGATCTCTTTCTGTATGTTGGCTATAACCTCCTAATGGTTACTTGCAATATCTTCTCCCCTTCAGTAGGTTGCCCTTTTGTTGATGGTTTCCTTTGCTGTGCAAAATGTTTTACTCTGACGTAACCCCATTTATTTAATTTTTTGCCCTTTGGGTTTAAATGTCAGGTGGTTGGTTAAGGCTCCTAATACTCACTTGTCAGGATGAGTCCTGATTCTTTCTTAGGAGATGCTGACAGATGTCCCCTGCATGTCATCTATAAGCTTGATATGTTAGTCTCTGATGACTTCCCCTAGATCAATAATTAAAATATTTCACAATAAGAACTAGGTGATTTGTGCATAAAAATCATCTTCTAAATTTCACATTCAACTCTTCTCTCTACTGGGATACTTTGGAAAATGGACCCAGAAGCAACCTATTTGACAGGTTCTAATCCTTCTGGAGATGTGGCCCCTTTGAGAGTTTCTGACCTGAGATCCTGCCCAGTTTGATCCCGAGGCGTCTAAGGCTGTTTCTCCTCTACAAACCCCGGGTCCTATTTCCTACTCTCTTCCTGGCGTCTCCGTGATAGTGGGGATCCTAAGGATCAGTGGGGGCATAAGGGGAAAGGGGGATGCATCTAGGTCTTAGAGACACACAGAACCCTTAAGGCAATTTTGTAAATAGGCATTGGCTGATAACTGAGAATCGAGTTCATCACAAAGCAATTCCTGAGAGCAGTTTAAGGACCAGAATTTTACTGATGATGTAACCAATTATCAGGTAGTAACATCATTTCACAGAGTCAACAGCATGAGGGCTTTAGTCCCGGCCCATCGTTGTGGTCTGCTACTGGACCCACACACGCTGACGTGGGAAACCGAGGCAGAAGAGAATGGACTAGATTTCCGTACTGTCTCCAGCCCGCTGACAAGTTCTTGAAACAGACAGTGACCCTCCTCTAGGAGCGCAGCTGTCTCCATGTTGACACTTTGCCAGGAGCGAAAGGCAGTCTTAGCTTAACATTATCCCAACCTCCCTGTCACCCAGGATCCCGCAAATGTACTTTAACACAAAAAAATTCCACTGGAAACTTCCTTTATCTCTAACCACGAAGATGTGCTGGCAATCGTCCCCAAGCATGACCCACCGATGGACATCTGAAGGGTCTCATGACTCAGGTTTTATTAGACAGCAATGAATGCCCTTGTCCTACAAGCAGCTAGCCCCTCAAGGTCCTGGAAACCTTGCTTCCAAAGTTCTCTAGAGACTTACACTCTTCCTTAACACCCTTCCAGTTTGAAGGCATATAATTGCCCACTCCTCGTGACCCGGGGGGAGCTCTTTCTGCCCTGGGATCCTGGTCCTGTGCTTTGATAAAACCACCTTTTTGCACCAAAGGCATCTTAAGAATTTTTTCCTGGCCGTTGGCTTTGAACCGTAATGTCTTTCCAACAGCACACATCTGTTCTTCCTATGCGTTCCCATCCATCGTTCCGAAGTACCCCTCCCCATCCAAGTTCAAAAAGTACCTCCGGCTTCCATCCCGGATGGCTCAGCCCTGGCCAGTCCCCTTTGAACCTCTAAAACCCTGTAGAACTTACCAGCCCCCTTCTCATTGGGCACGGATTGCATCCTGCCTTGGATGAGCATATCTATATTCACTCTACAATCTAGTTTTCCACTCTAGTGCAATCCCTTTGATGGCAAGAACTCTATTTTCTGTGTATTTTCTCTAACCCTGAGCAAAGGTTTGACTTACACTCTGTTCTCAGTAAATGTTTGATGATAGGAATAATCCAGGGAATCAAATCCAATCACTGCTTCCCTCTAGTGTATCTTGACACAGAGAGGGAACTTTAGAATAACCCATCTTTGACCTGTAATTTAAGAATTAAAAGTCTGTATAAAATTACAGCCCTAAAAGCATTACCAGCGAGGAACTCTCCAGTCTCCATCTGGAAATGAAAAGACTCCCTTTCCACACCCAAGCACGGCCTTGCCCTGCCTTCTGATTACATCTAATGCCTTTAAAGGATTCTGGAAGGTCTTGAACAAAATAATCCATTACGAACTCAATTAACTTGCATTATCTCCGAAATGTGTTAGGAGCTACAGGGGATAGAAAGCATTCATCCGTTTAGTCACTGATTTATTCCACAAGCGTTTATTATTATTACATCCAGGCATCATGTTAAATGCTGGGGTTCTCGAGATGAAAGTTTAATGCTTTTTTTTTTTTAAGGAGTGTGTGCTCTACAGGCATGTGCGTATCTACGTTGTGCTTGGTGGAGCTGCAAACAGACGGACAGAGGGGACACAAGGACAGAGCAGCCGAGGGGAATCAACACTGACTGATGCATCAGAAAGTTTGGGATGGAATTGTTAGAAGATCAAGTAAGAAGACAAAGGATACTCTCATCGGAATGTCAATAAAATTTGACCTTGGCCTTTCAAGCCCCTGCAGGCGAATGCTTTGTGTCTATAAATGCTTGAAACCAGACCGGGGATCTGGGAGGGTTAGTCAAGTCCTGGGAGCCCGAAGATCTCCCAAAGCCTTGTTTCTACCGCTGGTGGACATGAAAGGCAGGAGGAGTGTGGTCGGTGCGGAAGGCCGGGTAGCGAGCTGGCAGCGACCAGGCAGAGGTCTGGCCCAGCTCGTGGCCCCACGGCCTTTCAGAGCCGTTGCCCTTCCGGTCAAGTGACGCTGATTCGCTCTTCTGCCACTGGTTGTGTGTGTGACCCGGGGGTCCTCGTTGTGGGAGGGCGCGGGCAGTCAGAGCAGACCGTTAAAACGTGAGGGATGGATCCTATGTGTGTTTACATAGACCCCTGGCCTCCTCCCTTTAAGATTAGGTACGTTTTCCACAAACCACCATTAAAGATCATTCCAAACCTTCACCAAAAAAAGTCTAGAAATTCTTGAGGAGTGGGTCACCTCAGAACCGCCTGTGGCTGGGACATCGGGTTTCCTGCGGACGGGGGAGGTCTAGCACCCCAGCATTTTCCATTTCCTGGCTTGGTTCTGCATCACCTAGAACCATATATAAAATCCAAGCCTGTCCTCCATTCTATTTTTTAAGAGACCCACTTCACAAGGGCTTTATGTGAAGCAGACGATGCAAAAAATTCGGCATCGGGGTGGTGGCAGAGGAAAGGTTCACGTCTCAGCCACAAAACCAAGTGTAAATGGAGCATTAGATGTCCTTATTCCCAAAATGCCGTCAGCCACTTTGCTGCTGGGGAGGCCAGTCTGCTGATTGAAATGACAGAGTTCCTGCTTGGAATGCTCGCCATTCCAATTCTACATCCTTGTCTCCTGACTCCGGAATCCCTCTTCTTTCTCTCATGCAAATACACTTTTTGCCTGAGGGTTTTCTCTGGTTCCGCAGAGACCTCCGCCTCGCTCCCATGCCCGTGTTCTGTCCAACGGTGCTCGGAGGTGTCGCCTCCTCCCAGGACCGATGGACGCCCCCGTATAGATCCCGTGGGTCCCCCCTCACTTCCTGGGTGAGAGGACGCCTCCTGGGTTTACAAGTCCCCCAGCAGCTTCAAGCTCTACTTGGGAACACATAGTCCATTGGTTTCCTTCCCTTCTACTCCCCACCACGCCCCCCACCCAAGTGCGTGATGAGCTCACTTCCCAAATAAGCCCCTTGCCCTCAATTCTTTCACAGCATCTGCTTTGGGGAGAAATCCAAATGTAACATAGTTACTCCCTTCTAGAACAAAACATTTTTCTTCCTCTGCCTGGATACTTGTCAGATTTCCTCCCTCTGCATGTGTACTTGTCAGCCAAGTTTCCTAAAACAATTGGCTTATTTGGGGGCCGGGGTGGGGGGGAGGTGGATGGTCACACAGCAGCGACTCTGAAGGCATCTCATAACCAAGACTCGCTCATTTACACCAATCTGCTCACCATGACATTTTGTTTGGAGCATGACTACTGTTTTGCCGGGAAAACATCCCCAGTAAGAAATAAAGGCTTCAGCTGGCAATGCTACGAAGAATAGAAGACAAACAGTGCTTCTCAGGAAAGTCTATATTAATTCCAAGTTAAGTTCCTCTCCTCGGCTTTAGGATAGTTTAGACAACAGTAACTCAGCGTCTACTCTGGGAAACCCGGGGAACGCAGCGATGGAAGCAGCGCACAGGTCTTCACATTCTAACTGAGTGGTCGGACTTTCATGGGGGATTTCCATTCAGCGTTGGGAGGGCTCCCCTAGGGAGATGGAAACACGGTGCTTGGCTTTTGCGGGACACGAATATTTAATGATGGCTTGTTGGGTGAATGGAAGAAGAAAGTGTGGGCCCTCTAGGGGGAAAGATGACATTTCTAGAATCTGACACATTTCTGAATTGTCCAGGAAAACTTGGGTCGGTATTCTTTGTGGAACAGAAGTAAAAATTCAGGTCTTGACATCTTCATCAGGGATATTTCAGAACTTAAGAACCAGGGAGGATGTAGAAATCATTTAACTCACTTAGTGAGGAATAGAAAGCTTAATGGGATTTTCCGAAATTGCAGAGTGAAACCATATGGGATCCATATCTGACTGCGTTTCATACAAAGGACCTTCCCCAGACCCATCACTCACACCCGTCACACCCACGCCACACACACGCCTGGTCATACCCCTGTGTTCAGTGACTAAGTGGAAAACACAGGTTAGAAAAAAACAGCATCACATGGGATGAAATTTTCCTTCAATTTCTCTAGGGAAAGGGAAACTAGCATAAACAAACCATTTGAAATATTACGAGAGCAGTGTATGACAGAATGGAACTGAATTTACAACAGTAGATTGTTCACAAAAGTCCCCAGATTCCTCTTTAAGGGGGGACAACTGCACAATTGCCTTTATGTCGAGTAAGACACTGATTTATAGTTTCCATTTTCCAGGGACCTCACCATTCTTCCACGTCTCAGGGAATTTCGCATCCTAGAGTCTTTAAGAGAGGGGATCAACTGTTCTAGAGTTTTCTTTTGCCGTTAACGCAAAAGAGAATGCACTAAGGTTTTTAATCAAAGTTGTAGCATTTGGAAGGACAAACGGTAAGACTGCATTACACCAGCGGGAAGTTCATTCCCGCTTTGGGAAAAGAGAAGTGATTTACTACCAGATTCTTGAAAACAGTGTATGGAGGAGAGCACAGGAGCCGGGTTTAACACAGATTCTCACCTACTTGAACAGCTGGCACCTAAGAAATGTCACGGAACCGCGATCAGATGACCATGGGCAGAAACACGGGGCAGGAAGGATGCTCTGATACGGTTTTCAAAATTAGAAGTGGGCGACGAGTAGGACAAGCTTTTTCTTCATTTCTCAAGACTAGAGTTAGAACTTCTACAGATGGCCAGAGAGACTTTTTCTATCAACTTGATCTAAGTCTAGAAAAGAGTGCCCTTCCCAAAGGGTTTGTATGACGAAGTCCGGGTGGACCAGAAGTATCCACGCTAATGAGCGCTAAGAGGAAGCTGGATGTCTGGGAGTAGAGTGCGAGAGGTTAATATTCTATTGAGGTAACTCATGTTGGCAAGAGGAGCGAGCATTTGCCTGCCTACAAGGAATTGCAGATGATGGCTTAAAAGGTTTCTCTTGCAAGTTGGAAGTGGTAACAGTGTAATAAATTGCAGCTCCAAAAATCACAATGGTTTGGAGCAAGCAAGTGGCAAATCCTGCCTTTGAAAGTTGAGGCTCCCAGGTGGAGGTCAATAGAGATAAAATACACATACCCCCCAAGTCACAAGACCCCCAGGTCTCAGCTATCCTTTTATTCCCACCCCACCAGGCCTGGAACGGAAGTAGGTAATAAGCATCCCACTGAACCCATGTGATGGTTACTGAGTGCAGACCACTTGCCGGGCCGTGCGCGGAGGACGAGAGGCTGACGGCGAGAAGGCACCACGTGAAATGCGGCAAGCAGGTGCCCTTCCAGGGAAGGGTGGCCGGACCCCAAGAAGGAAGTTAGCAGAACAAATGATCTCAATGGTGGATCGGAGAAGCCATTAGAGGAGAAAATTATTATTTGAGGCGGTTCAAGCATTTCAGGCCAAGGGTTAATTTTAAGGGGACTCTAGGTTGAGGCAAAAGCCAGTCCCTTCTGGATAAAGCACCTTTGAACCAGTCTTGAAGAATCTCAGCTACTAAGGTTGATAGGAATATTAGCTAATAGCAAAACTAACCCGAACATGTGCACACACAACCCGTCAGGAGGAGGTCTGCAAATAACTTCAGAGGCTGCAATTACCAAGTGGGCCATTTCAATTCTTTTGACAGGTGGAAGACAGGCTTAGCATAAGTTTAGGAGGCTGTAACACAGAACCACCACCACAAAATGCCCGATTAAGAAGTCAGAGGACTTTATATATAAAAGTAACCAATTTAAGACTTCAATAAAGATCAAATGATCTATCAATGAGATTAATGAATTGAAGAATATATGGAGAAGATCTACCCCCAAAGGTGCACGAAGCCGTAAGTGGACGACGGGTCAGAGAAGATGGGTGTGGGGGTGGAGTGGGAAGCCCAGCACGCGCATTTGGATTTCAAAGTTAACAGAATGGGGGAAGGTGAAATTAGAAGCATTCATGCCCGAGAACTTGAAAGATTTTAGATTACTTTAAATAATGTAATGAATTTTAAAATCTAAAGACTTTTTAAAAAGATTTTTTGGATCTTTCAATTCGGGAAGGCTAAAGTATTCCAAAAGGGTTAAATCAAAAGATATACATCTGTGCACATCTGGAAGTGTGCCTGCGGGTCCTCAAGGGAAGGAGATGCTCAGAAACACGGTGGGAGACCAGGCTACCAGCCCAGGGGGAGGCAGTCTGGCAGGACGCCCCTCAATAGGACAGGAGAAGCCAGGGGAATATTTTCTTAACAGAGCAAGTGACTGCAAATCTAGAATTTTAAGCCCAATAAACCTCTGTTTCCCAGACAAGTATATAATTCAGCCATTTCTAAGAAAACGGAGGTGTTTTTTTTGTTTGTTTGTTTTGTTTTTGTTTTTGTTTTTTTTTACCTCCTACTGTTCCTTACCAAAGGAATTATTTCCAGGACACGCAAAACATCCCAGATGGAAGATCTTAAATGAAAGACAGGTTGACAGAGCTTGGTATCTTGTTATAGCCACATAAACACTGTATGAAAACAATGATGGTGTCTTGGGGGCTTAAAACATGATAGAATTATAGTCCTAGAAATACTTATATATACATTAGTAAACATAATGTAAGGAAGGAAGGAAGATGATTGCACTTAACATTGATTAACTTTAGACTTTATTAATCATGCCCTCTTAAAAAATCTGGGAAAACCACTTTAAAAAAAAAAAGGAAAAGAAAACCACGTATATAAATCCCATACTAGTTGGGGACAAAATGATTCAAATTTCAATTAATAAAAACCTAAGAAAATTAGCAAAAGCAGTGCTAACCGCCTAAGGTAGTAGAAATGTATTTAAGATTACTACAAGTCATGAAAAAAAATGAGAAGCATTAAATTCTAAAAGACAAAAATACTAATTGCAATGTAGTATGCTGAAACAAATTTGTAAAGGCTATTAGTACAGAACCTGGTGAAATGTGAATGAAGTCAGCAAACTTAGTTTATAATGCTCTATTAATACTGATTTCTTAGTTTTGACCAACATACAATGGTTGTGTAATATGTTAACATGAAGGGAAGCTGAGTGAACGGTATATAGCAACTCTACTATATTTGCAAATTTTAAGTATAAAATTTAAGAGAAATCTTAAAAGTAAAAATAGCCCTAATGAATTTTTACAAAAAATTCTATCACTACTTACGACAGATAGAGCTAAAGACTCAGAATAGCTGAAAGAGAATGAAAAATTCTATTCCAGTTCCAGAAAAAAAATACAGTATTGCTATTATACCACCACACAAACTTTAAAGCAAAAAGCATGAGAACTAAAGATAGTTACTCCATATTGATAAAATAACCAATCTCAAGCTGATGAATGGTTTAAACCTCTACGTATGAAATCACATAGCTTTAAAGTGTATAAACCACAAATTGGCAGAAGTGGAAGGAGAAAACGATACATCCGGCATCATAGCAGGAAGTTTTAACAGTGCTCAGTAATTGATGGATCAAGTCGTGCGGAGTTGGAACGACCGTCACCTATTCGGTCCCTGCAGTACCGATCTTGATGTAGCAATGGGCTGGGCGTAGGACAGTGTGCTCAGCGACGGGAGAAGACACAGGAGTATTTTAGACATTCTGAAATCTTGTTCTACTTAGCTCTTGCTGATTTGTAACTTAACTGCTTTACGGTTAAACAAATAATGAATCCTTTCAAATTCATGGAGTTCCTTTATGACTTAGTGCAAAGTTCATTTTCATAACTGTCCTGCATAAGCTTGAAAAGAATGTCTGTATAGAATGTTGTACCCAGAATTGAGAGAAACTTATAATTAGAAATATTTATATTAGAAACTAAGCTTCCTCCCCCCCCCGCCCCCCGCAGAATTGTCAGTGAGGAGAGAGAATCACCATCATCATCGGTTGTTGCAACGCTGTAGGAAAAGAGCTTGAAAATACGGGGTGATAATGGGGTCTCCTCCAAAAGTTGTGCCCGTGGAGAGAAGCTTAGATACCACTCTCTATGCACTCAGGAGGTGGTGGGAATCCACGAGGGCAGAGACTAACCCGGCCTGGGTTTGGGAAAAGGACCTTGCGCTGGAGAGACAGACTTGAACCTGAGTGATGGAGGACAAGGAGGATTCATCCAAGCAAAGAGATCCCCTTAGTCGCAGGGCTCAGAAGGAGACTGTCCCCAGGCTGGGAGGGTCACTTCCCTTTCTCTGCCTTTAGCAAAGCTGGGGGCACAGCTCTGAGTGAGCCCTGAGCATCGGAGACCCAGGAGTGCGGTAAATTTGTGAGTCAACAGTGTCATGAACCCCACGTTAGGAAGAAAAGGATGAAAATGAATGGCTCAGTCAGGACTTTGTTTCCCAGCAGCTGATTGTTATCCTCAGATACATACGCCTGATGGAAACTGTTCATGATTGAAGGCGGCAGAGCCGGAGCCTGCTGGTCTCGTGGGAATTTCATCAGCTGTGTGCTGCGAGGGACCCTAGTTCTTGTCCCCGGTGCTTCTACAACCAGTGACACAACTGCGGGTGTATCTGGACATTTCTGGCAAGACCTCCCTGTGCTTTGGGTGTTGGTAGTTGGGCAACTGGAGGGCAGCTGTGACCCCAGGAAGGGCAGGAGACCAGCCAACGCTCACAGACTCTCCTGAGGGCCAGGCCTCCCCCCCTCGTAAACCACCCCAGGAGGTAGGAGCAATTCTTGTCCTCCTTTTACAATGGGGACCCTGAAGCAAAAGGAAGTAAATAACTTGCCCAAGATCACACAGCTCATAAGGAGTGGAGCCAGAGGAGACCCAACCACACACGGAGAGCTTTCCTGGGGAGGGAAGACGTCCAAGAGGGAAGCGGAGTAGGAGGTAAGAGGGGCCTATGACAAAGATCGTGTTTCACAACCCAGTTTGTGACAAGCTGAGGCTGGACAGTTGCACAGCACAAGGGGCGTTATCCACCCAGAGGGCCGTATGGATGGCGCACTCTGCAGGTATCCAATATGGCGGCCTGACATGGCAGCCCCAGGCCCAGTAAGAGGCACAGCATTCACGCCCCCCTGCCCACATCCCCTTATTCTTCTTTCCTCTCATTACTGGAAGCAAATTCAACCTAAATTTGAGGTGGAGGTACAAAGTGGGAAGTAGAAATTAGCATTCATAAAAAGAAATGTTTCATACCCTTAACGCAGAAGAGAAAGTATTCCAGAATTAGAATTCATTTGTTCAAGATTTTATTAATGCAGACACACACACCCAGACAATTGTCTCATTCACTGGCAGAAGGAATCCCCTACCCTTTCCTCTGTGTACCTTCTCTCCCTGAGCACCTGTCAGTCTCGCCTGCAAGGTGAGCTTTTAGAAGACCCCCGACCCTTCCCTGTGTGATTTAGAGAGCTTGCTAAGGGCATAGGTCCTACAAATGCTAAATTAGCATACAAAGGGCATTTGCTTTGAAGGAGAGGTGATTAACATGAGGGCGCCTTCAGCACTGAGAATCTTGCTCTCCTCTGGAGAGGGGATCTGTGATTTGCTTTCACACAAAAATAAGGAGCGCCTCCTAATTATAATCCTCGAGGCCCTTGAGAAACCAGTGGTCTTCGGCCAGCTGTGCTGGTTGAATGGGAGTTCACTTTCTTGGGGTTGTGCTGCTCGTATCATCATGGGGCTACATCATAATCCTACAGAAGGAACAGCCTTAGGCAGTTACCTTCCTAACAGGGGAAGAAAAGAATCATGTCAATCAGAGAAAAAAAAAAAGTCAGTAGTGTCAGAATCCTTCGCTCATTGCTGTATTCATTTGTTCATTCACTGTCTAGGGCCTAGTGATTCCAAGCACTGGGTTTAGCACGAGAGCTGGACCCACACGCAGCCCGCAACCTTCTCAGGACCTTGAGCAAATTGATCTCCAGTCCAGTCTCCTCATCTGTAAATTGGGTTAATCGCCTCACCTTAGAGAGTTATTATAACTGATGACATTGTATAGTGAAGGCGCAGTAGGTGTAAGTTATTAATAATACCTCCCCAGGTCCCAGAGAAACAAGCTGAGTGATGATGTGGGAAACAGAGGCAGAAGTTATTAAATTTCCTTACTACCTAGAGCCCACTGACAAGTCCTTGAAACAGGCAGAGTGACATGTCCCTAGGGACTCAACTGTCTGCACCTTACTTTGCTAAGGGCAAGAGGCAGTCGCAGCCTGACTGCCCCCCTCCCCCCAACAGGATCCTGTAAGTCTAACATAAAAATTCCTTTGGAAACTTCCTTTATCTCTAAACCCTCCCAGATACATGCTGGCAACCATCCCCAAGCAAATGGCCCACAGGTAGACATCTCAAGGGTCTCATGACTAAGGTCTATTAGACGGTAATAAATGACCTTTTCCCAGCAGCAGCTAGCCCCTCACTCTGCTCATTCCCCTGTTTGGCGTATATTGAGTGTTTGCATCTGTGAAGGGCTCTCTGCGGTAGGAAGGTGTGGGAGGCTGAAGAGCGGTCCCCGTAGTCTGATGGAGGAGGTAAAGCACAGACAGAAGACAGCACAGCCCTATGGGACAGACAGACGGACATCATGAAAAGCAGTATTATGCTTTGGTGGGTTTTTTGAGAACGAGCATGCCCAAGTGGTGGGCGGAGGGGGGCAGAGAGAGAGAGAGAGAGAGAGAGAGAGAGAGAGAGAAGCAGACTCCCTGTTGGATGCAGAGCCTAACGCAGGGCGCAGTCTCACAGCCCTGAGACCCTGACCCGAGCTGAAATCAAGAATCCGGTGCTTAACTGACCGAGCCCCCCAGGTGCCCCTCTGTTGGACCTTTTAACTTAAGTCTCCAGATAACCCAGTGCTTCTCACATGCCTAGGCCGACGTGTCACTGTCCCTGCTGAGCCTGTGACTCTCTCCGGGGTTCCTCCGCTTCTTGTCCCACTTCTTCCCTTCCCTCCCTCCTGTGGTGATTCCAGACTCGGCCCAGAGCTGGTGTGTTCAAGAGTCATTTCCTAAAGCGCCCGATGCTCACCGCAAATGTGCGACCATCCCCAGTTCTGCGCTTTTAAATTTTGGGGACTCCTTGGCTAATTGACCCAGTATTCCTTGCCTGGCTGCCACACTATGAATAATAAAGCGTAACATGAATTTTAATGTTCTGAGACGTTGGGCTGCCTCGATTTCAGGGGGTGGAGGAGTTTGTCTGCCCAGCTCTGTGGTTACGGAGAAGACAGTGCAGGACGGCTGCGCACACGTGTAAGGCTGTCCCCAGTTCTGCGCAGGAGGGAACGGACCCTCTTTCACGGCACAGAGGACAAGACACCAGACACGGCACGGCGGCTTCTCCTGGCAAGTTGTGGTTCTCGCCCACTTGTCAGCCATTTCTTAGGGAAAGAGATATAGGAGGACAAGATAGCAATTCTTACACCCCAACAAAAGGGGGGGGGAATCTCAGGCTTTAGAGAAACATCCTAGTAACACGGAGGAAGCGAATTTGCGAGAAGGTGGTCATGTCTTAGATCCCACACAGGTATTTTTCCTCAACTGAAACAGAGCCTTGGCAGAATGTTCTGGCTAAGCTCCTTTGTATAAAGAAGGCACTGCAGCAAAGACTCGGAGGGCTTTCAGGAAAAAGCAAAACTACTGTTTTATCTTGCTCGTCATTTGGCAGACGAGGTTGTATTTTCTTGTCTCCTCCGTACACACCCAGCTAGACCTCCTCTGTGAAGAGCTAATGAGATCCTGAAAGAAACAGTGAGGTTTTCCTTTCAGTGCTGACAATTGGTGGTTTTTCAATTCTTTCCCTATCACATTGAACAATGACCTTGGGTGACTCGCTTGCTCTGTCCTGCCTGTAACTTTTTCACACAATAGGAAGTGGCTCCGGCATAGGCGACATGCGTGCGGTCTTCTGCCGAGCCCGCGTGGAAAATCCCCGTGCAACAACATGGACCGGACGTCGCAAGTCGGACCCATTTGCCGCCCCGGAAACAGAGCGAAGAAAATGTGCCTTGGAGACAGGCCGTCTTGAATTCGAACCTACAGCTTACCAAGCGTAGAACCCTCCTGCTTTTCAGTCACTGTGAGAACGGGAGAAAACGTACAGAAAATGGCACCCGTAGGACTCACTCAAAACTAGCAGCCATGACGACTCCTGTCTAGGAAAGCAATTCAGCTGAACAAATCTTCATTGGGTGTCCTCCCAGGACAAGGCACCCGGCTCGACACTGAAGCTAGTGATCCTAAGACGAAATAGAATCCCCCATCCACGGCCTCGAGAATGAGAATTTTCATGAAAAACACTGTTTCCAACCACAACACGGTTATTTTATTGTCCACTTGGCTAGGTCACAGTGCCCAAAGATTTGGCCACGTCTTCTCCTGGAGGTTTCTGTGACACTGTCTTTGAGATGACCGTTCCCATTGGTGACTTTGATAGAAGCCAATTACCCTCCAGGACGTGGCAGCTCCTTTTAATAAGCCGAGGGCCTTAACTGAAGCAAGAGTGCCCTCTGCTGAGGACGAGGAAGTCTGTCAACCAGCAAGTGCCTTCGGGAGCACTGGGTGTGCGGCCTGTGGCCGACCCTGGGGGCTCTGGAACATGTGGCTCGCAGTCACCCCTTGATGTAGATCTCACTCCCCCCACCCACCCATACACATACAGATACGAATACATATTATGGCTCTAGCCAGATACGCACACATACACTGAACTGCTGCATGACATACTGGTGAGACTTGAAACGTACATTGAAAAAAGTGACTTTTTCTTTTGAATACTGTACCTAAACCCCCTTCCCAAATTCTGCTGCATTCTCTTAACGACCTAACGTACACCTCGGATCCACTACCTTTGGACAAAAAGCACTCCCAAAAAAATATTCTTTGCACTACTTTCAGAAGTTTTAATATAACTTTTTCCCCCTAATTGGAGTAATTACTGGAGATAAAATATTCAAAAACTTGCCCTTTTAATAAACATGAATGTTTAAAAAAAGTCACTTGTTTCATCAGTTGGCCACTCTGATTCCATAGAAATGCACTTCCTAGGAAACAAATCTTTCATTTTTTGTTACTTAGAAAAATGAAACTTCAGAATTTCTTCAGACTTCAAGAGTATAGCAATATACATTTGCAAAAGTAGAGTATTGCCAATGGCCAAAGTTGGAACAATTTTAGAAATAAGGTAGATATATTGGATAATTTAAGGTATAATAAAAATAAACGTGAACAGATTGCACTCCCATACAGAAGAATCCAGAAAACTTATGTAGGTACTTGCTACCTCCAGAAGAGGGAGCTTAGCTTCTCCTCTCTCCACCCTACTCCAGCCCCATTGACTGTGAGCCACACTTGCTAACTTGCTTCCAGAGAGCAGAGTATGGGAAGGGTTGGGGAGTGGTGTAACCTCACAGTAGATTCCTGGCAAACCGTGCCCCATCCAGGAGATGGAGGGCCACGTCATCACGAAGAAGTCATATTGATCTCATGTCCCCATGGCATGACAGGACAAGAATGACATTTTGATTTTAGTCTTCCTACCCAAAACCCAGGACCAGTATAAACATGAGAAAGACCATGGATAAACCCAAATTGAAGAGCATTCTAGAAAAACATTCATCAGTGCTTCTAAAAATTGTCAGATCATCCATGACAGGGTAACTTTGACAAAGAGAGGGTGCTATAGAGATCTAATGACTCAATGTAACATGGCACCCTGGAGAAGCTTCTGGAACAGAGGAAGGATATTGAAGAGAACGTGGGGGGATCTGCATGAACTGGTGAGTCAATGAACCAACATTGGTTTCTTAGTTGTAACACATGGACCACGGCGGTACAAGATGGTAACAATAGGGGGCACTTGAGAAACGGTATATAGAAACCCTTGTACTAAATTTCCAACTTTGTATGTGTAACTATTCAAAATTGAAGAACTTAAGAAATACAGCCATATGAGCCATAGTGAAATATACCAAATGCAAAATAAAGAAATGTAATTTGCAAGTATCAGAAAGTAATGGTTGAATGTATCTGCATTGCTCTTTTCCTTACGCTTTGTGGCCTAGGGGAGCAGTCCTTTGAGGTGCAATCAGTCAAACACTACAAAGCTTCCTTTATTATTATTTTTTTTTCCAGTTTCCTTTAAAGACCATCGCGTATTCGATTTTATCCAACATTTCACTGAATTGCTTCTTACACTAATGTTAAACAAAATGGATATCATTTATCATGAAAATCCTTTCAATCTGACTTTACACATTTATACACACATTTGACTTATTTACACATTTAGATTCTGTTCTGCTAATCTCTGTCTAGCTATACCTTTGTCGGGAACACAGATTTTTCAGGGTCGTTTGATAAATGTTTAACATTTCATAGGTTTCTTTTTTCCCCCCCTATCAGGTCAGAAGATTTTATGCCACTGCAGTGAAATAAAGATGGGGCAGGCGAAGGTCATGGTTCTCGACCTGAAAAAGGCACAGACCTGGCTTTTCAAGCTTTTCCTCCCTCCCTCCTTCGTCCCCTGACTGCAAACACTTCCAGTTAACATTTTCGGCAGACCTGACAAATGGAGCTGTTGGGCCGGGGGGGAGGGGAGGAGAGGGGGGCTGGCCAGGACACCCTCCCGTGAGGCTGACATGGATCTTCATGCTCCAGGGAGCCCCGTGAGGAAACCCCCTTCCTTCAGCTCGTAACCTGCAGTCCCAAGGTAGGTTTCTGCTTTTCATGTTTTCACAAATCCCGGCAACAACTTAAACGGCCCTGTTAATATCACCATTTACCTAATGCACTTTCAATGTCCTCTTTAATTCTTCCAAACTGGCAAAGAGGCAAGATGAAGAGAGATTTATAAGAACTGCCGTGTGTTATGTTACCTCCTAACGGGATGGTTTATTTGCTCACTGAATGGGCCTACATTTATAGTCAGTCGTCATCAACAGATAACACATCAAAAGTAAACTTCAATTTCACATCGCAAAGGAGGGGGATTCCAATGGAACGTTGTTTATCATCAAGAATATGTTCCTAAATCCAGTTTATGGGAAGATTATGGCATTTAATTTACTTTGAGAGAGAGGAGTTGGCGTTCAATGAGAAAGCACATTAGCTATTAGAGGAGGAAGGTAGCTGTGGGCCCAGGCTGTTTGCAGGGGGCTCGGGCCTGCCGCATTGGCAGAAATGAGCCAGATTTTTTTTCCTAGTGCGATTGGATCAAAAGAGCACTGGGATGGTTCCCGGGGGAGGATCAGGACCAGGTGTGCACAGGAGCTGCCTCAGTGACCGGCAGGGGACCGTCACCTAACCTCCCAGAGCCTCAGGGGTCTCATCTAGAACAGGAGGCATCAGGGAACATCTGGCAACCACAGTCTTGTAAGGTCTTATGATCCAGAGGAAGGACCCTCATGGTCACGGCTACCCTGATGTCCCCAGGGAAAGTCAAAACGACTGCAGCGACGTCCTTATTCCTAGAGCACGTACGAGGGAGCAGAGTTTCGCCCAGGCCCCACTTGGTGGAGGGGTGTGTGTGTGCACACACGTGTGCTTGTACACGTACACACACGGTGGATGTGGTATGTGGACGGTGTGCTGGGGCTGAAGGTTTGGAGGACGCAATTTTTTGGTATGTGGAATGACTAAGTACCTTCAAGAGCTACTTCTGGGGAGTTTCCGAGCTCGTGGAAAGAATGGGAAGTGGGTCAGGGTTAGTCCTTGACCCTCCCATACTGTATAGCCCCCCACACGCAGGAACTTGGGGCGCTTCCTCTCTCCCACGGATGAATGCTCTGTTTCTAGAAGACGCCTGCTGAGTGGCAGCTGGGTCTCTGCAGCTCGCTGGACAGCAGCCGGCGTGGTAGACCCTGGGTCCCACCGTTCCGCTCTGCCTTCTTCCTTCCCTCGTCGTGGGCTTAGAGACCTTCCACATCAAGCGTTAGGGCCTTAATCCCCCATCCTCTAAAGGACTTGAGCAAGGACCTGGGATAACGTCCTGCCCCTTGGCCTTCGCCAAATACAAGACTGACCTCAGAGCTTCCTTCTCGGTCCTCTATGCCCTTCCAAACATGCTCTCATTTTCTTTGCCAACTCTTGGTCTTAGATCACATAAAAGCATGGTGATGGGAAGGCCCCAGGCCCTTTTCTGGAGGCTCGCAGGGACTAGAAGGGGGAGAGTGGGGACATGCTGGTTTTCCTGTTCATTCTTTGCAGGAAGCAGCAGCGCAGCCTGGCTAGAGCGACCTCAGGGGAATGACGCGTCCATATCCCTGAATGCGCTCACATCTCATACTCCAGAGGGCCCGGCCAGCTCCTTCTGCCAAGGAGGGGGGCGAATCCCCTTCCTCTCCAAGGTCCTATTTATCTGCTCGGCTATGGAGGCCTCCCTCGGGGTCTCCGGGTCAGCCTGCAACGCCCCTCATCACTCACTGACCCGCAAATGTAGGAAGGGTCCAGACGCCCCTCTGTGCTCGGCCGGTAACTGCTGCAGGCAGAATTAGTGACCCGCGGGAGGGGAGGGGCGTCACAAGAGCTCTGAGAATATTCTCACGAGTCTGGTCCAAGGAACGAGCGCTGACCGCTCCTGAGCACGGACCACGGGGCCGGGTGCGACACTAACCGTCTTTCACGGATGACCTTATGTCTTCCCGACACCGTGAGTGGGTTCTGCGGTCCTATCCCACACGTGGGAACGCTGCTGCAGTTTAATGCAGGTGAGTTTTCTAAGGTCACTCATCTAGCCCAAGTGATAGTGACAGTAGCCAACCCAAGTCCTCTGATGACGGCGTGCAAGTGGTCAGCCTGGAGGCTGGGCTGGGTCCCCTCGAGGACACCGCTGTCCAAGCCCTGGGCCCAAACAGGCGCAACGGCTTCATGCCGCTTTCACGTTGAACAGGCTCCCTCTGGAGGCTCCTGGGGGGCCCAGTCGGGGAAGCCTCTGCCTTCGGCTCAGGTTGTGATCTCAGGGTCCCGGGGTCGAGTCCTGCAGCGGGGAACCTGCTTCCCCCTCTGCTGCTCCCGCGGCTTGCGCTCTCCCTCTTTCAAATAAATAAAGTCTAAAAAAAAAGAACCAGCTTCCTCTTTCTCGAAGCACTTCTTTTTCTCTGCAGACTTGGCTCAAGTCTTGGCATTTTTGTCAGGCCTTCTCCATGAGGATTTCTTGCAGAAAAGCAATCAGAGCAGGAGAACTGGACAGTCTGTGCTGCCCTGTGAGGAGGGAGCAGGCAGCAGGGCTGGGGGCTTGCAGAGAGACAGAGCAGGGCTGCGGGGGGGGGCGGGGGCTACACA
>CM052884.1:1105338-1126492 GCA_028534135.1 Potos flavus
AGTAGTCCCAGTGCTTTCCACAGCAGCTACACTGTGCATCGCCACCAACAATATCCCAGGGTTCCAATTACTGTGCATCTTTGCCAACCCTGGTCACCTTCCTTTCCCGTCACCATAACCATCCCAGCGGGGACTTAGCCTCTCGCTGGGGTTTCCATTTAATTTCCTCCCTGACCATAAGGTTGAGCATCTTTGTGTCTGCTTATTGACCACATGATTAAAGTTTTTTTTGAGAACTGTCTATACAACTCCTTTGCCCATTTAAAAAAAAAAAATTTGCATTGGTCTTAAGTTGTAAGCGTTCTTTATATATTGTAGAAATTAATCCATTACCATATATATGGCTTCTAAGAAATTTTCTCCCATTCTGTAGGTTATCTTTTTATTTTTTCATGCAGAAGTTATTTTTCATGAAATCAATTAGTTTCTTTCGTTGTTAGAATTTCCCTGGTCATTTCTTCTTTGACCCATCGCTTGTTTGAGAGTTATTTCTCAGTAATTATCTATTTTCCCCATTTTCCTTCTGTGACTGATTTCTAGCTTTGTCCTGCTGCAGTCAGAGAAGATACTTTCCATCCTTTAAATATTTTTGACTTTATTGTGAGCAGTTTTGTGATGTAACGTATGGTCTAGTCTCGTGAATAGTCCACGTGCACTTGAAAGAAGGGGAACATTAATGGGTTCCCGGGATTATCTTGTCTGCTTTCTCCTTATTTTTAAGTAATCTCAATGCCCCGTTTGGGGCCTTCACTCATGACCCCGAGATTAGGAGTTGGATGCTGTTCCAACCGAGCCAGCCAGCCTCCCCATCACACGTGCTTGAGATTACCCCATGTGCTTCAGGGGACTGTCCCATATACGGAGGATCCCCACTGCTCCGGGTTTCCACAGTTCACCATTAGCTTCCTCACTGATATCGGTCATACTGAAATCACCACTCGGGACGCGCTGGCAGTTGTTTGCGGGCGTGCATGCCCTGAGGGAGGTGCGGCCTTTTCCGTATTCCCGGCTCACCCTTCCACTCCAGCTCTTCTACTGTAAACGAGTATCCTTGTGTGCTCTCAAGTGCAATGCGTTTCAGTTTCGTGCTTCTTATTGGCGATTTTGCTGTTTAAGATGGCTCCCAAGCATAGGACAGAAATGCTGTCCAGGTTCCCAAGTAGAAGGGTGTGATAGGTCAGATGATTTTTTTTTTTTTTTTTTTTTTTTTTTAAGATTTTTATTTGACAGAGAGAGATCACAAGTAGGCAGAGAGAAAGGGAGAAGCAGGCTCCCCGCCGAGCAGAGAGCCCGATGCGGGGCTCGATCCCAGGACCCTGAGATCATGACCTGAGCCGAAGGCAGACGCTTTAACCCACTGAGCCACCAGGCACCCCAGGTCAGATAATCTTTATTCAGATATGGGGTATAGCGCTGTTGGCTATGAATTCAGGGGTGGTGATTATACTATATGTCAAATAAGGGGTCTTTATTTTTTAAAGATATTTTATTTGGGAGAGAGAGCGCACGCAAGGCAGAGGGGGAGGGAAAAGCAGACTTCCCGCTGAGCAGGGAGCCTGATGCGGGGCTTGATCCCAGGACCCTGAGCTCTCAGCTTTTACCCATGTTTTTATCTTTGCGATTAGAAGTAAAACAGAACCAACACTTTTCCTTTTGGTCACAGACATGAAGCAAACTTGAAGAGTGAAAGGTTAGCCTTCTGCATTTGAACGTAAGTTCAAAAGACAAAAACCCACGACACAGTAAGGCAACAGCGAAAGCAGCAAACACACCAGCGGTAAGTCACAGTGAAGGGGAGGGTGTGCGGGCCTGAAGCCACGAGGGTCCCCTTGGTCCCCGTTCCCCAATTCAGCCTGCCAGTTCTCACCCTTGGCTACACACCATCAGTACGCAATCATTACAAATCCCGCTGGCCAGGCTTCTCCCCAGAGCAGCTAGAGTGTCTGGGAGCAGGACAGAGGCATCAGGACGTCGAAAGTTCCTGAGGCATGTTGGAAAGCAGTCATAGCTGTTTTCTTCCTCCCATAAGAACAGCCCGGGATGGCACGAACAGCCAGAGCGCCGGATTAATCTAAGTCCCTTTGCTTTGCTGTCCTTTCACAAACAGGGTCCCAGCAGAAAGCAAGATTTCTGAGGTCATGAAAATGTTAGCCGACTTTATTTTTCGAAAATAAGACAGGCCATGTGTTTAGAACCAAGCAACTTGGTCTTTTGTAATAGGACTCCTGCAAATATTTCTCAGAAGGAATGATGCCAGAGGTCAGAAGAAAAATGAGAATTATCCCTTTCCTTACTTTGAAAAGTTAAATGATTAGAGAAAAATCCATGGGGAATATTTCATTGCTTTCATTGTGCGTACCCTCTATTCTATCAGGAGGGAACAAAGGGAATTAAGAGGCTCTCTGTAGCAACTCCCCTTTGTCTGATGATTCGAGATCAAAATATTGCTACTCTGAAGATCAGAACTATAAAACATCTCCCCCCCCACTCCATTTCAGGGGGCACTCATTGTCCTTATTTGCTGTATTTGAGCCTCAAACTTAATGGATTTAATATTAAAAAATCAAATGAATCACAACACTATAGAAACTGCCAAGGTATAAGCTAGTAATGAACACATTTTGGAAAGTAACGTTCAAAATTGGTACGAGGAAGGTCCGGTAGTAAATGGCTGGACAATAAAGACAGATTTCCAGAGGGAAAGAACTTACCCATTCTGATTTTTCAAGTTTTTTTTTTTTACGTTTTACCCTAGTGACCTTAATTCCTCCAAGGTATTCCTCATAAGGAAGTCTCCCTTCGTCGTCTTGTGTAGATGGGGACCAAGTACAGAATGGAATCCCGGGAAGAGCGTTTGTTCCCACCCAGTGAGGTCGGCTGGCCAGTGAACATCCCCCACCCCCATCCATCTGACCACAGGGAGCCCCAGCCATAGGCCAGCTCGAGGGCACAGCAGTAATAGCGTGGAGGGAAGGGGAGGGGAAGGCAGACTCGCCCAGCGGCGAGTCCCATGTTCACGTGGAGACGATGTGGAAGTCATTTTTCCAGTAACCTCCCATTTCCAGGTTTTAGATGTCAGAGTATAAAAACAGAAGTAGAATGAGCAATCCTGAGACCATCTTGCAGGTTTCCCGGTACTTAGGGTCTTTGCACAACTACAGAACCATGCCCTTAGAAACCTGGAACCACCGCAGTGGGCAAACATCCTAGAGCCATGGACATAGCCTACATGTCAGGTTTTAGGTAGGAGGAAGAAAGGACATTTTTAACCAAGGCCAAAATTCCACGTTTTGGCACATGAGGAAGAATTAAGTGAAGGAGAAGGGAAGGCAGAGACGAGGAGTAGTAACAATTGGGATTATTTCTTAGATCCGAGGTATGGTACAAGTGTGCCTGTTAAGCAGAGAGGTTCCAACGGGTTAAGAGACTTGCCTAAGTCTGGCCTGCTAGAAAGTGGAGGGACCGCAGTTCAACCCTGCTGCCCTGGGCTCCAGAGGTCACCACCATCTCGAAGAAAAGAGAATGTGCCAAAGTCCAAGAGGACCCCATACCTCTACCACCTCTACGAGTGGTCCCGGCTGCTGACGACTCTTCCCCATCCCCTCCACGCCCAGGCCTTGCGAGGGCTCGGCATGTAGCCCACAGTGCAGACGGGTGCAGAAATTTTACAGTGCGGGAGCCGAGAATCCAGAAAAGGCATTTCAGAGGGAGGATGGCTGAGCCCCAAGCCTTGTGGCCACTTACACAGATTAAAGATGTGTTTATCTACAAGTCAAATGTTTAGAGTGGTCTCTGGATTTAGAGTTGGCTTGAGAACTTTTTTTAAGATCTTATTTGACAGAGAGAGATCACAAGTAGGCAGAGAGGCAGGCAGAGAGAGAGGGGGAAGCAGGCTCCCCGCTGAGCAGAGAGCCCGATGTGGGGCTTGATCCCAGGACCCTGAAATCATGACCTGAGCTGAAGGCAGAGGCTTTAACCCACTGAGCCACCCAGGCACCCCGAGAACTATTTGATTCATTAAAATAATGTTATACATGACTATATTGAAGACGTGTAAAGCCTTTAGGGGGCACATAGCTCATATTATCTTCACACTGACTCTATGGTGAGGTCTTGGCTCCCTTTAGGTTAAGAAGTTCACACTCAGATGAGGCAACTTGCCCACACATACAGTTCAGTCGTCGGGTGTCTGCCGCACACCCACTCCGGTAAGAGGGTGTAAGTCAGTGTGTGTGGGCTCACCTGGCAAACTGAAAACCACTCAAGTAGGAAAAAACTAAATGTTAACAGAAATGAGAAAGAGCTTTAAAAAAATGTGCAAAGCATGCTATCATGAAGATCTTTCTGTATGCACATCTACCTCCTGTTTTTAGGACGTATAGTTTCCCATTTTAGGCATATATTTAATGGATCTCATATTACTGGAGGTCTAAATGGTTTCCAGTTTTCTGCCATCCCTAACAAAGTTGCGGTGAATTTTCTTGCAAATGGTTTTGGCTCAGTATACTAGTTTATAAATTTTTAGCAGAATTGCAAAGTCAGAGTTGAAGCATTCCAAAAGTTTGAAGGGCAATAAGGTAATGTCTGTCAGAGTTGACTCGACTTACTTTCCAAGCAAAACTGCACAAAAGTGCTCATTTCACCACAAGCATCTGAATACTGGACATTAGCAAACGTACCCTTTCTCCCGATCGGAGGGAGAAAACATGGAACCTCATTTTTGAGATAAAATTCACATGCCATTAAATTTACCCTTTTAAAGAGCACGATTTTGTGGTTTTCCGTGTATTTATATTGTTGTGCAATCATCCCTTGCTAATTCCAGACCACTTGTCGCCCCAGAAAGAAAGCACACTCATTAGCAGTCCTTCTGCCTTCACCCAGCCCTCGGCCAACGCTCACTCACCCTCTGCCTCTGTGGATTTGCTCCTTCTGGACATTTCCCATGCACGGACTGCAGATAAGCTGTCTGAGCATCCGGCTTCTTTCGCTCAGCATGTTTTCAAGGTTCACCCATGTTGTAGGATGAGTCAGTATTTCCTTTGTATGGTTGAATACTATACTCCATGGGGAGGGGGGGATCTATTGCCATTTGTTTACTGGTTGACGGACAGGAATGGTTTCTATTTCCTGACATCGTGAAAAGTACAGTTATGAACATTGGTTTACTAGTGTTTGTGTGAAGCTGGGTGTTGGGCGCTCTTGGGGAGATGCCTCGGAACGGAATTGCCAGCGCACCTGTTGACACCGCTCTGCATCGGAGGAACCACCGAACTTGTCCAGGGTCGCTGCACCAGGTTGTTTCCACGATGAAGGTACAAGGTTCCCGTTTCTTTACATGTTCACCAACGCTTCTTACTGTCTTTTTATTAAAGCCATACTGGTGGGTGTGAAACAGCTCGAGGTGGACGGATTTCCAGTTCCCCAAAGGAGGTGCTCCCACCCCATCCTGCCCCCGCCAGGGACGGCCGGGCTGCTGGTTTTGGAGCCGGATGAGGGCAAGGTGCAAAATGGGAAGTTAGAGTTCACAGAGCTTGCTCCTCTACTAATCGCTCACCGTATTTCTTCAGTAAACTTTCTGGATTACAGAAAGCCCTGCCCTCCTTTCCAGTTATGAAAAAGTAGATTTTTACAGTGTTTGCCGGTTCTCATTGCTGTTATGGAGAAGAAAACTTCAGAGGTCCTTCCTCTGCCTTTTTTACTCCTATCACTCCCACTTAACTTTTGAACTCCTATGTAAATACTCATTCTGAGTTGCAAACAACCGTTTTCCAAGCGTACTTTTGGAGGCACTTTAGTGTGCTTACTAGGGAGAGTCTAAGCCAGTGGCTCTCTCCTGCCTGCAAGAACAGAGCCGGGTTGGTTCTCCCCACCTCACAGCCCCCCCTCACACCGTGTGGTCCAAACACTAGCCTGTCCTGCCACGTCCGAACTTTTTACTAGCTCACACTGCGAAGTCGCTACCATTACAGCCTCTAAGTGTTAAGAGCACAAAGATATGGACACTGTCTAGAAGGCTCTGACTGGAAATGCTCAGTATCATAAAGCTTTCCTAAAAAGAGTCATTCTGTTAGATTATCTACTTGATGGACAACGTGGTCCCCAAGATGGGAAGACACCCAACAGATAGGAGATGTGGGAGGGAGTAACACGTAGCCTGTCTGAGCCTGGAGGAACTTGGGGAGGCAAAAAGGAAGTGTCACAGTGGGATGGAATTAGGGTGGTCACAAGGAGACGACACGTATGTCCTGGAGGGCCCCAGGACCCCACAGACCGAGGACACAGCGTTTGTCGGAAGAGGCGGCCCAGATTTGATGAGCCAACGAGGGCCGCAGTGGGGAGGTGGAGCGTGGAAGGGCTCTGGGGCAGAGGAGAGCTGGGGCTGCCACTGCTGGGGGAGGTCGGCCCTCAGGCAGCCAGACCCTCCGGCCTCATCCGCGGATCCATTTCTGAGCTCGATGCAGGAGCCGATTCGCACTAGATGGCGCGTGAAACACAGGGCTCTGTTTCCCCCACGTCCCTAAGACAAGATACCACCATGTCCGTCCACCACCCCCCAGTAAGGACGCCCTCCCGCCACCCGGACACCACATCCCCCCGCTCATCTCGGGCCACTGTCTGGGGAGGGCGCTTCCTCCGGCTGAGCCCCATCATTACTCTCCGATTGCAACCCCAACCTGACAGACGGGCTCCTCTGGATTTGTAATTGGCACCGTGTGAGCCACGAACGGCACCGTGCCGGCGAGTCAGCTACCCGGCTGTGGCCGACACCTCCTTGTTGGCCAGACTCGGCAGGCTCGGCCTCGCACCGATCTGGGAGGGACTGCAGAGATAGTGCCGATTAGAGAGACCAAAACGTCCCCGTGATTTTCTCCCCCTCCTGTGTCTGCAGTTGCACTGAGAGCTACAGGGTAGACGAAGGTGGGCCACGGAGATTCCCACATGAAAACAGGCTTACGACCGGTGAGGTCAAAGGTCAAGGTTGTACGATTACAGGACAGGCATCACGGAGGCCCCTTGGGAGCGCCATCAGATAATGGTATCTAATCTGCAGGGACCAGAAAATATTGAATATTGATCTGGGTACTTGGGCAGCCACACCAACTTCTAGAAGCAGACTGCAGGAAGAAATTGTGATGTCGATGATGAGATGTCGCAGACATAGCCAAGAAAAAAATATAGGATACTGGGAGTCGAGGAAAAATGGTTAGAAGCAAATTTTGTTTCTAAAATTCCTAATTGTTTTAGAGGACTGTCCTGATAAACGGGACTTCTTAAACTGGCAAGATGTTGATTTCCACGCGATTGGAGTTATAGTTTGTGTCAACTAGCCGCTTAGCCTAACGGCTCGCATTTAATGCAGGGCCTGTCGTATGGGCGGGACCTACAGAGGGTTGGGTAACGCAACCGTAGGTTGTACCGGACAGGAGTTCGGTCTGAACTATACGAGGTTGAAAGTGTTAGACTCCCACCAATGCCCCCAGAATGAAGGGATGGCATGAAAATTTTACTTTAGAAATGAACACCAATTGTCAGAGGAAATAATAGAAGTAGAAAAGCCTTTAGTTCTTGTGATTTAGAAAAACCTACTGTTCATTCATGCGTTCACTAGCTTGTGTTTTCTCTTAGAAAGCATTCTTGGTATCTGCAGATTTTCCTGGGACCACACAGGGACTAAATTTCCATGACCCGCAGCCTGAAACATTTTCTCTGGTGCTGCCGGTGGCTATGGGTCCTCCCGTCATCTTGTGGACATTCCTGAGGATGAAGGACAAGTCCCTAATCAGCTGATTTCGTGGCAAATGGAAACAGCCAAAGAGCAGGTAAGAATCCCTGGTCCTTCTCAAAGCTCCTGCTCAGAAATGGTTTATGTCTCACCTCCCCACATTTGGTCAAATAATGTCCTAGGGCTAAATCCAAAGTCAATGAGGCTGCAAAATATACTGAACTCTCTCCTAGTTCTTAAGACACGTCATCATTGGTGGTATAACCCCGGCACCAATTGCTACACGGATTCCCAAAGGGCAGGAACTGCTGTCTTGCCCACAAGCATATCACGGTCACAAGGCCAGCCACCGGGGAGATGTTCACTAAAGGTCTATCGAGGGAAGGGGCTCCAAGGCTTTCCAGTTTGAGGTGCTGCTATCAGTGCCTCTAACCGCTGAGGCTGTCCTCACCTCGGGGGCCAGGCTCCTGTCTGTCCTGAGGGCAGCATTCCTTACCCTCCTGAGTCCATCCACTGGGGTTTCCAGCTCTTGCTAGAAGGCCTGCTCCTCACCTTTCTCCCCATCCATCCAGCTCGTCCTTCTATAGGTTTCCCAGCTCTCTTATCGTCTGACTTTCCCAAGGCCATATGATCTGCCTTTAGCCTTGGGCTGCTCCCCCCACCATGCCCGCTGGCCTGGCTTCCGCTGCACCTGCTGCTTCCCCGGCCCTCCACACGGGGTCGTGGCAAAGGTCAAGCTTCTTGCTTCGGAAGTAGCTTCGGCATAGCACATAAACGAAACTCCTATGCATGTTCTCTTCTGTCAAATCTCCTGAAGGGGCAATAAACTCATGGGGTCAAACAAGGCTCAGATCCCAGGGACCTGGAAGTTCTTTGAACATTTCGTCAGAACCGGGATTTTTTCCCATGTGGCTCAGATGAAAAAGTTGAAGACCTATTTGAAAAAAAAATATAAATAACCCCAGAAGTTATGTTGACTTTTTCTCTTACATATGGAAATTAAGAGGTGTCTGCACTGCGACAGACTGTCAGACAGGCTTAGCGACACGAATAGTGTGAAAACCTGGTCTGTTTCTCCTGAACTCACTCTGCAATGGTCCTAATAGAGTTGTCAGAGTGGCATCGTGAGAACAAATACCCACTGGATTCCACTGCTGTTTTTATCTTGGAGGAAAATCATGTGAAAGCATCTGTGATGTCTGCACAGCCTGGGGAAGTCAGTAAGCAGCACCTAGGGCTTTGTTTTCCGGAGGAAAAGCACGGTGGTCTTACCCTACATTCACTTAGGCCGAGCCTAATTCTGGTCTTCTGTCCCATGCCTCGGATGAGCAAGTGCTTAATTTAAAAGAAACCACATGGGGACAATGTAACTTCCTAGGGTTCCAAATACAAGCAGGGAGAATCTTAGAGCCGCCACATGCCCATCAATCAGCTTCAGTAATTAGAATATGGTCAGTTCTCCTTCGTCGATCTGTCCTGCTCCCCCCTTCCACATTCTCGCACATGCTCAGAGAGGGGGACAAGCCAAGCCCCGTCTACACTGGGAGAGAGGAGGTTGAGAGATTAAAGGCTATCCAGGTTCTACAGGGTGGCAGACAGACATCGGACTTAGAGTCCGAGTCCACGCTGCTTCTCAGCAAACATACCAGATTATGCACGTCAATCATGTGCTGATTTCCCAGTATCTGCAGGGAATTGATCAGTTAACTGGTTGCGGAGCTTTAATTTTATACCCATACTGTGCTAACCACGAAAAAGGGAAAAATTGAAAAAACAGATTTACTAGTGAGTGGGTTTCACAATGGCAATTTTTAAACCTCTTTGTGGTATAGTTTTGATACCCTAGAACTCACCATTTCAAGTATATGATTTAATGACTTAATGTATTTACAGAATTGTACTACCCTCATTAATTTTTTACTGTAAATCTGACTTATTCTGTGTCTGGAAGTAGTGCTTAGAATATTATGTATTAAGTCTTTGTCAGGTAAATGGAAAGATTTAAGGAGTTTACTGCATAGTTGGTGAGATATATAGAAACTGGTTTATAACAGCATACCAAATTTAATCACTAAGATACTTAAGACACTGAGTACGTTTAATAAATCACAAAGCACACAACTACCTTTTAATTTGTTGGGTTATTTCCAGGGCGAGAGTAAAACTTTCAGGGGCAGGAATATCACCTGGAATACAGGGGAGGCTTAATATCTACATAAGGAACATTGGTTTTCTCTGTATTCACAAGTGGGTGCCTGGGTGGCACGGTCTGTTTAACATCCGACTCTTGGCTTTGGCTCAGGCTGTGATCTCGGGGTCCTGGGATTGAGCCCCAGGGTCAGGCTCCACGCTCAGTGTGGAGTCTGCTTGAGACAGTCTAAAATAAAAATCTTTAAAAAATTCCTGCTTCTGGCAAGAACCAAGGAATATAGGATACACACTTGTAGCCCATGGTCTGAAGTCCCTAAAGACAGATCCGACTTTGATCAGGTTTCTGTTCCATTTCTATCGGAGAAGCTTAAGTCAGCCCACATTGCTTGTGTCCTTCAACTTGGACCTTGCAGAAACTTGCTGTTCTGCTGCCTCTGAATACATCTATAGGACTATTTTTAGCTCTTTGTTCCTGGATGAGTGTGGTCTCTGTCCAGCACCTGTTTGCATGGGAGTGCAGGAGTTGTACATTGCTCACGTACAAGCTGTGTTTGACCTTCAGCTGTGAATAGAGCCCCGTGTGCAGCCCAGAGTGGAAATGTCCTCTTCCATGACCTTGAAGGGCCAAGAGCCCACTCAGTCCGATTAAGCAGGGGCAGTGGGAGGTCGGCAGGGCCTCTGTGACAGCGACACAAGGAAGCGCTGTTGTGGGTGACCGACTAGGCTCCTGGATTACTGGTTAGAGAGGCAAACTAATCAGCTAGGAAGGGTCAGGTCCCCAGCGAAGTTCTACAGGACGCATTCTGAAGCCGCTGGATGGTACACACCGTCTTCTTCTAAGCAGTTTTGTGTGTGTGCTTACTGACGGGAAGGTCTGGGGGACCAGCCATCCAGTTTCTAAAGGCTTGTCGTGCCGTGAGGGGTGACCATGGAGGGGAAGGAGAATAGCACCGCCTTCAAGTCAGAGCTGCAAGTGAACCTCGGCTCCCCTGTTTCCTAGTGTGGGCTCTAGCAGGGAAGTTTCTGGATTTCTGGGAAGCGGCCACGAGGACACCTCTATCCCAGGGGTCTCGAAAGCCGGAAACGAGATAAAGGAGGCTGAGGGAGTGGTCTGGCGTATTTTAAGCATGTATACAGTCAAGACTTGTCGGCGTCTAGATAAGCACTTTAATCTGTTTCAAAAAAGGAATTAAGAGTTTCCAAGTTAGAATTGTATGTTTGAGACCAACACAGGTGTTATTTAGCTGTGTCATTCATTAGAATGTGATCAAGTGGTCTCAAGCCTGCCCACGTCAGGGAGGGTCTGCGGACCAGGAGCAGCACCCGGGAGCCCGTGATGAGGACTTGAGGCCACCCCAATCGTTTTAGAGGAGAACCTGCATGTTTAACAAGGTCTCTACTTAAAGCACAGGCACAGAGAAGTTTGCCTAGCAGTGTTGTAATGAATTTAGGACATTCCGTGGTGGCAGTTGATACCAACGGGGGGATTGGAAGTCTCACCAACAAAGTTCGGGTCTTGAAGGACCACATGTCAAAGGACAAAGAGCACATCCCAGGAGGAGGACGTAGTGCCTCCAAGACACAAAGGAGATTTTGTTTTTCCCTCAAGACCTGTGACGGCCTGAGAAACGGTCAGTAGCTTTACCCACTGGATTACAGAGGACATGGAATGCAAGGACAGGAAAGGCAAGGGTTTAGTTGGTAACAAATGGTGACATGTCCTCAGTACCATGCTATTGTGCGTCCAGTCTACATAGAACAAGGACACAGCTGTTTGGCAGCTGAAGAACACCCCATGAGGAACAAATACGGAAGGCTGCCTGAAGCCTAGAGGACAAGCAGGGGAAGCTGCTCAGGCGGCCCTGGTAGGAGCCCCTCGAGTGAGGTGGGCTTACAATATGGCAGCTAAGAAGACACAGGATCAGAATGCCTTGCTCTGTGCAAACCCTGGCTGTGTGGGTGTGGTTTTAGCAACTCCATCAAGGACTGATTTTTGAGGGGAGACGATGGGAGGGAGTTCAAGGGGTGATGGGAGAGCAGATCACTGGGGAAGGGGAGGTTCAGAAGGTAACTAGTTTGGTTTGGAACTTGTGTGCATCTGAGGGCCCCCAACGTGGAGGTGCACTGAAGGGGGTTCGGGCAGCGACAGGTCAAGGCCGAGATGCACATTCAGGGAGCACTTCTGTGTAGATAGACGTTTCAGCTTACAACAGTGACTGAAAACAACCAAATGATGAAGATGGTGTAAAGACAAGAAACCAAGCACAAAACATTGGAAATCACTTAAAATACGTGAGAAAAAGCCATGCCAATATTCAACTGTAGGACAGTCCTTAAGGCCACTTAGGACCTAACTGCTTCCACCCACAAGATTCCTGTTCCTTTTTAAAATTGCCTTTAGTATTAACGATAAGCTTTAAAAATCTCCAGGGATTTTTCCGGCTCAGAACTGTGGTAGGAATGGCACTGATGTTCAGAGTTCGGTCAGAAGACCCCCCCCCAGTGGCTGTCCGCAGCTTGACCAGAACCAGAAACGACTTCTGTAACACCCAGTCTCAGGACCTAATTTGGGAAGTTTATCTTCTGCTTTTTGTGTAGACCCTCCTATGTTGCCTCCTGAAAGCTTGAGCAGAAAATAACCTGTTTGTGGTACTCGCTGTTCCTGCTGTGATTTCTCAGGACTTCATGCCTTTGCTTCCAGCAACCGTGTGTGGGAAGGTTTCCACCTCCATTTTGCGGAGACAGCTGAGGCTTACAGTTCTTGGGGAGTGCGGTCCCACCCAGGACGTGGGGCTTGAATTCCGTACGGTCCCCCCGTTGTGCTCTTGCCTTTCAGCCGTTTACCACCCACGAGTGCGGACTCAGCGTCCTGGTCCGCTGGGGTGCGGTCACAGAACACTGTCGGGCGGGCAGCTTCTGACCAGACGTGCTTCTCCCGGTCTGGAGGCTGGGACGCTCCAGGGGCCAGTAGATTTGGGGTCTGGAAGAAGCGGTTTTCTGGGTCACACAGAGCCCTCCCATTTCCTGGGGGTCTTATCAGCAAGCGCTCACCTCCACGATTATCTCCTGAAGCCCCACCTCCTCATAGCCCCCCTTGGTAAGCAGGTTTCAACTCAGGATTTTTAGGCGATACACGTATCTGGACCCTAGCGCTTAGAGGATTTATTTCCTGCAGGTTAAATGATCCAGGGACCTCCTGTGGTAGAAAACATCCGAATTTCTTCCCGGGTTAAGAAGGACCTCAAGGCTTCGTTGAGAGGCTACCACTGCTCTTAATCCTACTCTTTCCCCTTGAAGCTGCATCAAGGACATCCTCTATCCATTAGCATATGGTACCCACAGAAGGTAGATTGCTAATTGGAAGCAGCAGCACATATTTTTATCTCAAAACTGTATTATAGTAGGAAAAAACTTTGCTTAGGCAGGATGTTGACACAAGTTTGTCTTATTAGAAACTGCATTTGTCAACTAAGGGAACAATTCACAGCCTTAGAGGTTGTCTCAACAGGAGCTGGATGACGTCTAGACGCCTGTGAAGACAATGACACTGCTCATGCCACGGGTGGGCTGGCCAAAAACATTAAAACTATCAAGGGGTCATTTTGAACCAACCATGTGGTGTGACAACCTTTCTACTTTCTTTTTACTCAGAACAATTCCTTCTCCATCTTTGAGGATCATACCCAAAAGGACTATGTGGAAAGTCGTAGCTTCCTATTTGTAAAAGATAACACACGTGTATGTGGGAGCAATTTTAGAGCCAAGTAGAACATTTGATGTGAAATTACCATGAACGGTTTTCACAAGAGGTCTCTAAGAAGTGATCTAGTGGTGGAGGGGAAGCGGACTGAACAAATACATTTTAAATACTGCGGTCCAGGAGTTTGCCTGTTTTATAGCCGAGCGTCACGCAAGAATTCACCATCTTGTCATAACATGTTATGATGTAGTAACCCGGCCCCCGTGTCAGGTGGGGGGACCATCCTCCCTCTGAAGGTCACTGTAGAGACCGAGGGCCTCACCTAAGGCCATGGAGCTCCGAAGGGAGAGGCGGGAAAGCAAGCCCGCCACCGGAGAGTTGGGCTCCTGCGTCCTCCCTCCTGATGAGTCCAGATGGGCCAGACCCAGTTCCGACGTCCAGCAGTCGCCCAAAGCAAGGGAGGGACGGGGCCGTTTGGTCACAGCCAGCCAACGTACAGCTCTGGAATCAGGGCTTTAGTTCTTAATCCTCACGTATTTACATGCATGCAATACACACATCCTTTCCATATGAAGTATTTGTTGCTTGTGTTTTTTTAAAGATCTTAATTTGAGAGGCAGTATGTACAAGCAGGGGGAGGGGCAGACAGAAGGAAATGCAGATTCCCACTGAGCAGGAAGCCCGACGTGGGGCTCGATCCCAGGACCCGGAGATCGTGACCTGAGCCGAAGGGAGATGCTTAACTGACTGTGGCACCCAGGTGCCCCGTTTTAAGTTTTATAGACCTTTTATTCTCTATGTTTATGTAGATGTATTACAAAGTGATACACAAACACGCACTCATCCTCCACGAATGAGGGCATCTTACAGACCAGCCCGTATTTGTCATTTTACTGAACAAACTAGATCCCAAAAAGGTTAATTCGCCGCTGTCAGAGAGAGAAGCAGCGAGCCCAGCTCCTGCTTCTGCCGAGCTCAGGCTGTGGAATCAGCCGGAGTCCAGGACTGCTGGCCCGCGGCGGCGCTGGCATTCTAACCTGGGATGCGCTTTCCCTATCTACAGTGAGGAGACCGTCTCCCCCTTAGGTGGAGGGACATCAAGATTGGGTGAGGTCCCTCCTGGCAGACACACCTGTCCCCCACTCTGCTCAGAGTCGTCCTGGCTCACCGTTAAACGACATGCATTTTCCTGTTTACTGGGGAGTTAACATTTAGCCCCAACTTATTTTCCAGATGCTTTGCAGCAACTGGTTGGGTAGGCCTGGTAGACCCCAAATCTGGAGGGTGTCCACATCACTTCTGGGCTCGCATCGTCCATGGGGCTGCCAGCCGTGTGAGGGTCTCGTTATCTAGGAGTAAGCACTGTGTTTCCTGGCTTGGTCTCACGAAGGTTAGTGTGAGGAGAGAAAAAAAACTGCATTCTTTGCGAGCTTGAAATCCTGTTTTCAGATTGTTTCACGTGACTCAGACTTCTTAATCTATCATTCATCTCCACATTCTCAACACTAGGAATCAAGCTTATTGTACAAGCTCACCCAATGCTCCAGGGAGAAGGGGAGGATCCCGTAACAAAGTTTAGTTTTTCTGGGACTCACCTAATTTCAAATGAGACCAAATATTTATTTTTATTTATGTGACATATAATTTGTCAGATGAGTCCATGTTTGTTTCAGTAGGACTTCCTGAAAGGAGAGGTCACGAGTCTGCACACCAGCCTGAGGTCCAGACTCCTCTCTCTAGGATAAAGTTAAAAATATGTGAGATGACAGAAAAAGGCAGATAGGGATTCCAGATGACCTGAATCCACTTGTCACTTTTACTGTTTGAAGGACCCAGGTGGTCAGCGTCCTACGGAGGAGCAGTCATTACTAATAGCTTTCTCCTTTTCCCAACTAGAAGGTAAGGGAACACAGCCCCAGGATTCTTCCCAGTGATGGAAAATGAACGGACTCATGCCAATAGCTAGGTCAAAAGGAGTCTACATAATTCAAACTACATTTGCAGTCAAATGCTCTACCACTGAGCTATACCCCCTCAAACTACGTTTGAATGTACTATGTAGTATCTACACACTCCTCGTGAAGGGTTAAGCAGTGATATTCTTCTGGCTTCAAACTCTACACTGAAGTAGAAATTTAATAAGGAGGGAAGTTCTGGGGCAAATATAATGCAGTATCTTTCGTTCGAATCCTGTTTCCTCTGGAGATCAAAATTGATGTGAGGCCATGTCTTGGTCACAGAGTTGGGAGGTTCAGTCATGGAGCTTCTGGAAAAAGCATGGTAATAACGAAGCATGAACTAGCTAGTGTCTTCCCAATTATGTGAGCCTTCAGGCCAAAGAATCTGAGTTTTGCCAGGAATTCACATTGCATCCTTCTCTGATTAACCTACTAACAAATACTATGGATGGGGTGAGTTAAATTCATTTCTCATAGTTCTGGAGACCTGGCAGTCCATATATTGCCTTGCCTTGGGCCGACTGGGGCGGAGGGTCTTTTCCTCTAATGAGGCCATCATTCCATAATAAGAGCCCCACCCCCATGACCTAACCTAACCCTGATTAACTCCCAAGACTCCATCTCCAAAGAGCGTCCCATTGGGGTTTAAAGTAAGAACCCAGTGGGGGAGTCACCCAAACATTTGCTCTGTAGTAACTTGCATGGATATCCAGAGCTCACCAGATTCCCAAGAGTTGCTAAATCCTGGGATGTAGCAAAAGAATGTTCCTTTACCAGAATGGAGAGGGGAGCATCTGCCCCTGCTTTCCTGATAGCTAGCACCAAGTCAATCATGTTTGCTCTGCAAAGGAAGAGTCCTGCTCGCTGCACCTCTGCTGCTTTCCAGCTTAGAGACTTGCTTCCCAGAGCCAGCGGAGCCTGTGGCCTTTAGCACTTGTCAAAAATACACCACCTAGATCCTCACAAAGGGTAGGAAAGGAAGGACAGTCCCAACATGAATTGTCCAGGATCAGTCAAGATCTGTCGTCTAGTGGGGTATATGTACATTCCTTTGTAAAAGTGCTAAGTTCAGGGGTGCCTGGGGGGGCTCAGTCATTAAGCATCTGCCTTTGGCTCAGGTCATGGTCCCAGGGTTCTGGGATCCAGCCCTGCGTTAGACTCCTTGCTCGGCAGGGAGCCTGCTCCTCCCTCCCTGTCCCCCACTGCTGCTCACTCTTCTCTCATGCTCTCTCTCAAATAAAATCTTTAAAAAAAAGTGCTAAGTTCAGTTCTACGTAAGGTAAACCTCTGACCAAAATTCCCTTATGGACACCTCCCGACCCAAGAAATGTGAGAGGAAATTGAAGTTTAGTAACCAACCCTTTTATATCAAAATCTGTGGAACATCCTTTTAGGGCAGCCAAAGTAGTTTGATTAAAGATACTTTTGTTGTGGAATATTCATTTAATGAGAATAAAGTCACGCTGCATATTTTAGAGTCTAACCATCTGTTTTTCAGTTTACTAAATGCACCCACTGTGCTCACTTTGGGGCAAACTCAAAAAGGCAGACAGACTTATCCAAGAGCAGGGCTATTGACGACTGAAAAATGCACAAAACAAGCCCTTGGCAGACTCAGTGGTCCCAGGACCTTGAGCTTTGAGATTTCTGAATTTTGTGGGGCTTGAGGTAGTTAGGCAGAAATTAGTTAGGTGGCGAGTTGGCTTGTCAGTAGGCTAACCCACAGAAAGATCCTGAAGATCACAAGTTTGAGATCTTCATGAATTCCAGTTGCTAACAATCGGAGCACGTGCAGGAGGAACTCAGGGCCCAGTGCGGCCCTAAGCCCCGGAGCCTCAGAGGAGGAAGGGCAGGGAAGAACCGGTAAAGCCCAACAAAGGCAGTCTTCATCCAGGGCCATCGCCAGAGGCCCAGTCAACGCCGTGTTATTGCGTGTAGAGAGAAAAGGATGAAAGGAGTAGGGAATATAGATCACCTAGTTTTGTAGGTCAAAACACAGGATGGGTCATGGAGTTTGGGGACCCAACACTGTGGCGAATAGAAAGGCCATGAATTTTAAATCCTAGCTGATTGGCGTCAACGGTATTTAGTAATTGTCACAGGGACATGAACTCTGGTCATACAAAAACGAGGTCGGCAGCTCAGGGCCCCAGATCCATTTGGCCTGCTGGCTGCTTACATGACGTAGGACCACACACACCGAGGGCGAGATGGAATTGGAGCCTCTCGCCTTAGAAGGAAGTGTCCTCTAAGTGCCCCGAGAGATCCAAGATCTTGGTCTGATGCCGTCTTACAGACTGTGCACCTGACCTGGGCATTGTCCTGCTGCCTGGGAACATCTGGACTCTTCACATTTGGGAGAAGAGGGAGAGGGCCTGTTCAGAGAGGGGTCACAGTCCCAGGGGCTCCACAGGCCTGTGACATAGTCACCTCCCCCTCTTTGAGGACACTGGTTCTGTGGGGGTCATGGGTTTTCTACCCCCAAGTAGCCAACTTTGAAAGACGGCATGATGGAGGTAAGATGCCATCACATCAAGCACTTAGATGGTTTGCAAACTGGCTCTTAGGATCAGTCCCTCGATTCCAGCCTTGTGTGTGTTTTAGATTGAGAGAGAAGAGGTGAGTGCTGAGGGGGAAGGAGAAGCAACGCAGGCTCCCCACCCAGTGCAGAGCCCGCCACGAGGCTCGACCTCACGACCTTGAGATCATGAACTGTGCTGAAGTCAAGAGTCAGACACTTCATGGGCTGAGCCCCCCAGGCGCCCCCAGCCTAGTGGGCATCTATGATCTGTGACCTCCCGGGTGAACCGTGCTCCCCGGAGGCTCTTTGGCTCCTTTCGGCCTGGACGTGCACGTACCGGGCTCCGGAGGTTGATGTCTGGGGCGTGAGGTCGAGTCCGGTCCCCGCTCAGTCACTCCGGAGAAGGGCTTTAACCTTTGTCCCTCAGTCTTCTCTTGAGGATGTTCAGGAGACCACAAGCACAGAGGGCCGAAGGACCGAAGATGACGGATGCAAAGCACGTGCCCAGTGTCTCACCCTTGCGAAGTACCCAGCCTGCGCTTTCCCACGCCCCGCCTGCACGGGCAGCCCTCAGTCTCCTGGGCCCGGGCACGAATGCAGACCAAGCCACGATGGAGACCCTCTGGGAGCCCGCGGCCGAGGCCACCCCCTGCCGTTTGCACACGGATCTGCCCGTAGCAGCACGACTCCTCGTTAGGGTAGACGAACGGGGCTCAGGTCCTCCACCCGCCCCTGCTTCCTGCGGTTACAGAACGAGAGCCCTCCGGAAGAGGGCCGCTCAGGTCTGTGGTTTTGGGAGTCGGCCTTGGAAGGAGGCTCTGGGGTAGGTCCCGGGCTGCAGCGAGGATCATCACAGACCAATGTCTAGTCTGACGGGCCGCCGTCCATGCGCGCGTGGTGCCAGGAGATACTTCCCAAGCCCCAAGGGCCTTGAACCAGGCAAAGCATCTTGCAGTTAGATTGGGAAGCAAGCTATCAAGCCTTTTCTAAAATCAGCATGTCCTGTTTTCTATTTACTGGGGTGGGGGGGGAATAAGACAAAATTCTCTTCATTGGTTTGCTCTTTTTTTTGGCTTTGTCTACAGAAACATGCCCATCAGTTCAGAATCCTGATACCTTTCTTTTGGCCAGAAAGATCAAGCCAGCCTCGCCCTCTAGCCCCCGCCGTGGCCTGTGCCTGAGCTCCCGGCCCCAGCCTCTGACAATGGGGACGCTTCTCCATCCTAGTCATTGGGCTCTCGGAGAAACGGAGTTACAGCAGCATTCCTCAGGCCTTCCGCACAAATCATTCACGTTTGCGGCCGAAGCTGCAGATGTCGCAGAGTGTGCTATAAAGACTTCAGATCTGCAAGAGGCACGAGATTTAAGTCCGGCCTTTCAGGAGCCGAAAGCCATTGCTCAGTCCTCTGCAGAGAAACCGATTTCATTAAGATGTTTTATACCCACTTTTACACTTTTCAGTGTAGGAATTTAAACATCTATAATATTAAATAATTCTGTCTTGAGAAGCCCCCTTCCCCCCCCGCCCCAGAAACCAGACGGGCAGGTTTTCGTTTAAGCAAATACTCCAGCATCGAGAGCGGTCTTGTCAGCTGCCAGGCGTCACTTTGTCTCCGAGAGTTGGCAGAATGTAAATGAGCCCAGGGCCTCGAGCAGTCTCCTTCCCGATTGCAGCTCCCGGTTCGCGGAGCTCAGGGCTCACTGACACCACACTTTCCTGCGGATCTGCTCAGAATGGTTACAAGGCATCTTGACAAGCGATAGGCCCCTTGTTTTCCTCAGATGTCTGCTTTGAAATGGTGACGACTTAGCCGAGGCCGAGCCGTCTTCGGGAAGGGCCAGCCGTGAGTGCGGCGCCTTCTAGGTGAGCCTGGCTGTCCTTCCGGGCCCCACAAGCCGCTTTTCTGGAGCTGTGGCCCAGGAACATAAGCAGACCCCCCCCCCCCCCCCCCGCCAGCCGTGCTAAAAATCTGGTCTCTGGCTGACTGAGAGGTACAGTTGAGGGAGGCAAGGATGAGACGGTCACAGACCTAAAAAATAGTAACCGACGACTTCAGGAATTAGGACCTGGTTCTCCCGCGGTTTCTGATCACAGCCCGGGGCCGCCCCAGGTCCTGCCGGCCGCTCCTCCCCCCGCCCCCCGCCGGAGGTCTCGTGTTGGAGCAGCACCCAGGGTCCACTGGCCGCAGTGCTTGATGCCTCCACTAGAAGCGAGCGAATGCCAGGACGCCTAGGGGGCTCTGTCGGTGAAGCGTCTGCCTTCGGCTCAGGTCATGGTCCCGAGATCGAGTTCCTCATCGGGCTCCCTGCTTCTCCCTCTCCTTCTGCAGCGCCCCCTGCTCATGTGGCCTCAAAATCTTTAGGGAAAAACCCAAGTTTAGGTAGGATAAGGGTTGTTCTAGGGAGAGTTTGCAAGGCTAGCCAGTTTTTTTTTTGGAGCGGTACTTGCAAGCTTTGGGACTTCGCTCTGAACGTCAAATTCCCCGTGGCGCCCGCAGCTGGGCGGGAGTGAGGCTGTCACAGCCGCGGGGGAGGCCCCGGCCCGGCCTGCAGCCCCCGTGTGCTGGCGGCCTCCCGGAGGGCGAGGGGAGTAGGGGAGGAAAGACTTCAGGTATCTGAAGGAAAATGGAGACATTGAATTCTCTTGTCTTCAAAGGGGAATCAATAACGAGCGCTTAATGGTTCAAGAAGCAATAAAACACTGAATATAAAGTTCTTTGTATGAACCGGGAGGAGGTATGCAGATGCCAGGAATGGGCGAGGCGGGCTCAGAGCAAGAGGTGTGTGTTTGTCAGAGTGGACGAGACCCTCGGGCATCAGACCCCCAGATGCTCCCACCCCAGCCGAGAGCTTGGCACGAAATACAGGGTCCAGGAGTCGTTGAGTGAGTGCATTGTGGGACAGGACGTTACAGCGGGATTCTAGAGAGCCAAGAAACAGCTGCACAAGAAACCCCTTCCAGCCGGAAGCCCCTGGCCACATACCAGGTCCAAGAGGGGACAGTTCCCGTGGCTGTGATGCTAACCATTCCCAGTACAAGGAAACCTAGTATATTGATTACGACCGGGGGCTTAGGTCAGATCACCTGCATCCGAATC
>CM052884.1:1126992-1208278 GCA_028534135.1 Potos flavus
GCCTGTCTGTAGGGACAGACCCCCATCCTGCCGAGCTGTTGTCATGACAACTGTGCCCAGATCCACTGATTAGTAGCTCACATGCTCCCACAAGGGCCGTCAGTTTCAGTTTGTCAACCTGCGCTTACTGGGATTTTTAAAGACGGCATCGAATCAGAAGCTACGTTCAAATGCAACAGTGTGAAGTGTGTCCGCTTAATGAGCCCCGGTAACAGAACGCAGGAGCCCTCACCGCCGGGGGCCCCCCGCGAGCCCATGCCTTCCTTCTGGATATTGTTCCAGCTCGTCTTTAAACATCTGAGGCTGGAGAGCACGTGGTGCCCAAATTCACCCAGGGCCACGAGTTTCGATTTCTTGGTCCCTCCATCTGCTGTGTTCTGGCTCTTAGCTCAACCAGCAGGAGAGCAAGAACGGTGGAAAGCTGAGTGAGGGCTCCTGTGGGGCCAGAAGCACCATTCGCAGCCTCAGTGGGATCCCGAGCCCTCAAGGCCGTGGCTTTCCGCAGACCCCGCAGGCTGGCTGCACGGAAATAATTTCAGCCAGGTCTTTTCTGGACAAAGCAGCCAGTAGGCTCACGCTCAGAGCACCGAACTTTCTCCTGTGACCTCCAGGGTGAGCAGGGGAAACTCAAAACTTGGAGGCTGAGGACAATTGGGGGACTCCCTCCGTCCTTTGTAGCCCCAAGCATCCTTTGTTCCTGGGGCTTTTCTGGTACCTCCCCACTTCTCTCTTCCTTATTTGTCCTTAACGCATCCAGTCCTTTAAGCAGCACACAGATGCCCACCCAGTGTCAGAGACCGAGATGGACGCCGGCAGGTCAAGATGGTCACGTCTGGTCCAGCTCCTGCCCCCGAGAGCTCAAGGTCTAACACTAGGGAGGAGCTCCGGGATGCCCTGTTTTGTTAGAGCCCATTTTCAACTCAGTAATTTGGGCGGGCCTGCGGGAACGCACGTGTTGAGATCGGAGCACTAGCCGTGTGTGGAGAGCCCAGTGAGCAGGAATGGCGGGTGCGTCCTGAAGGCCTCGATCAGCTGGAGGCAGGCTGGGATGTCTTCTGGCCGACAAGGGGGCTTACAGCCCGAGGAAAACAGTGGTGGAGAGAAAAGTCTGTTTAGCCAAGATAGCTTTAAACGCCCTAGCGAGAGGAGAGCTTTATTGACTCAGAGACAAGTCCCTGGAGGTTTGGGGACAGATTCACAGCAGATTGCTTGGTGTTGCTGTTAGACTTTCCATCACGGGTGGGCTGGGCTGGAACCAGGAGCCCGGGGCCACACGGTCCATTTTTCTGGGAGTTGGGGGGGGAGGGCAGGGAAGAAGTCCAACGGTTAGCTTGGCAGCAAATGGGCACGGGGAGAACGTGAGTCATTGGTGCAAAGCTCTTCCAAAAGCTCCTGACGGAGAGCCTGTGGACACGCAGAAGTGAGCGGTGGGCTTTGTGACCACCTTGGGACCCCACCCAGAGTCCAGCCTCTGAGACTACACCCCGGGGAGGGGACCTGAGCTCAGGAAGTAATTATGAGACTGTTTTCCAGGACCGTGGGAAGGGCACTGGGGCTGACCTCATAGGCTTTTCCTGGTTATTGATTTTCGAGTCCTATCTTAAAAATTACATCTCAAATGATTCATCTCCGCAGAAATGCTTATCATGCCTCGCTCAGCCACTTCAGATTCCAATTATTGTTAGTTGGTTTTGGATGCTCTTAGAACTCATAATTGACTTTTAATTAAGCGCCAAACAGTTCCAACCGTCACGCATACCCTAAGGATCCCTACACCGCTTCTCATTTACTTCGGGCGCCTACCCGGCACATAAGGGGGGCAGACAGGCGCTGGCCTGCTGAGCCGCGGGCGGAGGGCATGGGACGTGCTCAGCGTTAACATCAGCATCCTTGTAGAACCACTGAGCTCGGTCCTGACTCGGGTGGGTTGTGCTCACAGCGGACAGGTTTCCTTTGAAATCACAGCTATAGTTTCGGTGCAGAGTTGGGTTCAGCAAACAAGCCACGGGTAGACGAAGCTACCTTTAGCATTCCTGGATGTCGTCCTAAACAAAGTCGCTAGTGTCCGTCAGCAACCTCCCCAGCCCACCAGCACAGGGCAGGGTGCAAAACAGTTCTCTAGTGCACTTGCTTGGCTGGGTTTAAGTTTTTCCATGTTGTCTGAACACACACTCTTACGTCAGAGGAGCTGAGCAGAGTGTTCCAACTCTCTAGGTGCTCTAACCGGGACGGCACAGAGATCAAGGTCTCCTGATCCAAAGCCCAGGACGGTTTCCTCTGCCCCACAGCGGCCATACACCCACTGCACGGAGGAGCGGGATTCACCTACGATTCATTGTCGGTTAAGGTTCTAAAAATTCTCCCATTTGTTTTCTGACAGTTCGCGAACCAGCTTCAAGGACATGGTTACATAGGGAACGCACGGATGGTCACCAGGATGGGGGGGGCCCACACCTTCGTTGTAGAGAGCTGTTGGATTGCTATTGCACACCCGAAATCGAACACGGCATATTAGCTATACTGGAATTAAGATTAGAAACTCACAAATGATGTACAGTAAATAGGCCGTTCCTTCCTTTATGCCCAGTACAACACTCTCCCTGGGAGACTGCTGTCACTTTTTAAGTGTTTTAAGCATTCTTACATATAAATTTTTATCCAAGGCATTTGTCATCTATCCATGAAGGCCGTGCCTTTAAAGTCACTATGCCCTTAACATGTTCCCACTTCATTTCCCCTTGAGTTCCCGATTTTGCTTCTTTGATATTTCCATACCCGACTCCCCATCCAACACTGGACTCCCGGCCAGGTGTCCAGCTCTCCCCTGAAGATGTTCAGAGACATGAGGTATTTGGTTCAGTTCACCTTCCCCAAAGAGTCTCCGGACCTTCCTCCGAATTCACCTTTCTCCCTCAGCTTGGGGTTCAGTGGCCATTCTGTGGTTTCTCCGTAATAAACCAGAAGATTCTCTGCCTGTCAGGTTGCATGTCCTGTATCCTCCCCCGACCTAGGTCTGTTGTGGGGGATGGAGCATACGCTGAGCTTTCTAAGAAAGGGGGAAAGCAGTTTGAGACCTTGTCTTCCCAAGGTCTGTATTCTACTCTCCAATGTGATTCAATTGTCTGGCCAAGACATTCTGTTAGAAGTGGTTTCTCAGAATTTTGAGGGCACTGTTCTACGGCCTTCTGGTACCTGGGACTCAACCGTGTGAAGTTGATCTTCTGTTGGGTCTTCTGTATAAAGTCTACTTCTTGCTCTTGGGTAGCTTGAGAATCCCTTTTTCTGATGTTTGAGAATTTCATGGCGACAGGACTATGGGTCATGTTCATCCATAGAGCAGGGCCAACAAATGGGTTACTTCAAACGGAGATCTCGTTTGGTTTGGGGGGAAATCTGCCATTTTTATATAAAAAATTTTGTATTTTATGATTTCTTTGCCTCTGATGGCACTTTTCCCTCTGGTCCTTTTAGTGAGGCTTGAGGGCAAGTACATGCTGGATTCAATCTGCCTCCTTCAAGAGGTTCTGATTCTGCTTTTGATGTAATTACTCCCTAGTGATATTTTTCAAATTTGTCCAAACATGACTCAGAAAATGTCATGTCTGCTTGGAGTATTGCTTTAGGTTTTAATTTCCTGGAAAGAAAATCTTCCTTGGTTTAACTGTCCCTCTTCCATGAAGAACGCACCGATTCTATAGTCTCTAGAACACATTTCTGTTTCTACCAAGTAACGCTCTTAGGTACTAGGCATCGTGCTAACCCAGGCTAGGGGAGGAGCTCAAAGTTCTCCGAGACCAGCCTCCTGTTCAGAGAATCTGACACTTCCGTGAGACAGGCTTGCTAATGCTGCCTTGTGGCTAAGTCTAATTTTAAACAGACGAGTACACGAAAGTGTCTGGGACAACCAGGTACGTGTAGAGAGATCTTTCTATTCCAAATTCCTAATTCCAAAGCAAGTTTTTCAGGACAGGATGGACGGGAGCTGTGAGGGACCAAAGCCAGGGTTGGATCCTACAATGAGAGGGGAACAAAACGCAGGGACAAGCCGGCAGACCCATGGGGACCTTCAACAGCCCTGGTGCAAAGTGGGGGCTCAGGCAGAGCACCTTCCTGGACAACTGGAGGCGCAGTGGTGCCCTCTGGGTCAGGGGAAGGAGTCAAGCACCCCATCACCACAGGAGGGGGGCATCCAGGACTGAAGCAGGGAGTAGTGAGGATTCTGCTTACAGAAAACAGCAATGACGTACCAGATGGAGTTAAAGGAAGACTGTTGCAACAGAGCTCGGGACTACTGCAGTAGAGGGTGAGAGATGAACTCACCCGTAGTTACAGAAGGTGGGAGTTTTTAAGCACGGGGGTGGGGGGGGTAGATACTGGGAAAACTATTCCAGTTCATGGAGGAGGCTGATCGATGGGATTAGGTTCTCTTTGCTGATCCATACTTAAGTTAGGCTGCTCTGGAGACTGGGAGAGGCCCCCAAAGATTACACGTCCAAAAGGGATGGCCTCCAGGTCCCTGGCAGGTATTTGATTTTGAGAAGTGGCCCGACAGTGGAGATTTACACCTTACTCAAAAAGTTACGATTCTTGACTTTCTAAAGTAAACCCTCTAAGGAAAGGGAGGTCAAGGGCCTATAGTCAGGAAGCAGCCAGTCTGAGACTTAGCCAGGCAGACGACAAAGTCCGTCGTGGTCCAAGCCAGGTACCTCTGCCCCTACGGTCCGTCTCGGAGGGGGTCTCCTGTGCCAGGCCCCCTCCACTCAGACTCCACCCACTGCTGTCCTCCCCGCCCCGCCCCAAGTAGCACAGATCTCAGGTTGGGGTTACTGCTATCAAGGGCAGAATTTTTACCTATGCATTTTAACAGGCCCTTGAAAAAATCCTAAATTCATCTGTTTAGCTAACAGAACCCGCTGTCTGCAGCTATGAGCATTTTCAGGGCTAAGAAGCAGCCCCCCACCCCCTCTTTAGGAATAGAGGTAACGGAATGCTAAGAGGTAGAGATTAATGTGTACACATGTACGAGGTTTTTAATCGTAGGCATCCATAGATTTCGTCTACTTTGATATGCAATTCTGATTTCCCTGAATTGGCCATCACACAGAAAATGCTTTACCACAGCCCACTACTGGATAATTCAAGTTGTCAGAGCTCTAAATGAAGATATGGTTATAATTTCTACCCACCCCGCTTCTGTTTGCCTTCTGAAATAATTCTGTGAGCTAATTCCAACTCTGGCTCTGAAATAGGACTAAACACCACAAGGGCAGGCAGGAACCCAGGGCAAGTCTTAGGATAGAAGGGGAAACTGAGGAAGGTATTATGTGCTGAAAGGACCAAGACGAAGGTTATTGAAAAGCCTGCTCGGTTAGCACATGGGGTCTCCGCCAGAACGGTTTCCTGGACCTTTGCGTATCAGGCCCGTCCCCAAGCACACACAGCCGTGGGCCCCCAAGCATTGTCGCTTATTCCTTTCACAGGCAGAAGGCAGGCTTGGGACATCAGGTCAGGATTCAGTCAGGAATGGAGAAGTCTGAACCAATTACAGTTGAAGAGCTTCAGCCATGACCGTTCAGCAAAGTCAAGGAGAAAGGCTTAAGTGGAATTCTCTAGCTGAAGGATTTAAGTAGTGTTTCAGGAGCAGAGAAGATACAAGGCGTGGTCATGGCGCTAGGGGAGTGGGGGCGTGCAGGATTTGGACCGGGAGCCCAGGGCTTCTCCCGATTGCATCACCCATCCGCCCAACTCCGCTCAGTACGGCACTCACGGACTCCCTGCCAGGCAGAATCGCGCCCTGCCCTCCACACTGAAGCCTGGGTCAGAATAACCCGGGCATCTTAAGTCTTTTGCCAAGGAGAGTCTTACAGGATGTTCAAGATGTTCAACAACTTCCCAAGGTCATTTACTTGCACCACCTACATTTGCAGCCGGAAGCTGGAGTCTGAGCAAAGAACTTGTCCAGTCAAGCAAAAGTATTCCCAAGGAGGATGGCAAGCCCGAGCCCAGGGGGAGCTTCTTGAGCCCATGTGCCCAGTGAGCCGCACATCAGCAGGGCACTTGGAGCAGGAAGTGGGGAGGATCAGCACTAGCTGGTCCTGAAGAGGGTGTGACCGTGAATATGGCTGTGAGTTCGGAAGTCACGTGACATGCTAGGACAACAGGTCCCCAAACACAGGGGAACCTTAACCACGGTCACAAGAAAAAAATGGCTGATCAGAGGAAACCAATTTCTGGCGGGGCATGACAGTGGGGGGTCGGTGGGGAGCAGGCTCGGGGAGGACTGGCGATGTGGGCAGTTTCCTCAGGAAAGCTGGCAGCGGGGGTGGGGGGAAAGAGGGAGGTTACGAGTCAAGGGTGCAGGTAGGAATCCGCAGTCACAAGCCAGAGCAGAGGAGGGGGTAGCCTGCTTGGGCGGGGAAGGAGTTTGAGAGAGATTACGTCTGCAGTGGTCCTGGAGCACTGCTCTTAGGGAACCGTGTTTGCAGGTTTTTTCTGGTTTTGGGTTCTCCCCTGCCCCCCTCCCCACGTCAAGTCCACAGTTCACCATTTTTGATGAATCCCTAGGCAGGGATATGGCTTTTAGATGTCCCAGATTGGTTACAAAGGAAGGGACAAAACTACGCTTGTAAAACCAAACCTAGGACCTGTCCCTAGACTTCAGAAGGCTTTGATTACATGGAGAAAAAGCTGCATTACTCCTTCGCCTACTATGCTCTACTCAGTAAGGACCAAGGGGGTGCTGGCAAACCTCCTGGGAAGGAGAGAAACAGAGCAGAGGATTTAGGGGCGTGAAGATACTCTGTAGGAAGTTATGGTCATGGGACCAATACAGCAGGACCCTAACTCCCAGAATATACAAAGTGAACCCTAAAGTCAACTAAACTTTTGAGGACCATCACAGTATTATCAGTACCATTCTGGGCAGTGAAGATGATAATAGGGGTGGGTATACAGCTGTGGGGGCAGAAATGGGGGTCCCAGATCTCCCTCTCAATTTTGTCAGGAGCTTAAAGCTGCTGGAGTTTAAAAAAGGCAAACCGTTTGGCTTGGCAACAACCTCGTGCCTTATAGGCTCATGCACACCTGTGGACAATGACTATCAGTACTTCAGCAGCCTTAGCAAATTCTAGAAATAACGGAGCCCGGGACAAGTCACAACAGCAAGTTAGGAGTTAATTGGATGCGTGCTTTTCCTTTCTTCGCCCCTCTGGGGCTATTACTGCCCCTTTTTCCTAAGGGAGTGAGGTGCACCTCTTCCCTCCAACTATTTAATGACCCCTTTCTGCAAGGAGCTCTAGGCGTTTCCCTGGTCACTCCTGGCCTCATTCTTCCCATAGGATCATCTGCAGCAAAGCTTGTACCCCCCCATTCCATCTTCTACCCCATAAATGGGATTTCTAGTTCATACTCGTGGCCCTGTGGCGGAGGACATAGGTTAGGCTCAGCTTGCACTGGAGGTCTACTTTTTATTACTTGAAATTAACCTCCCTGAACTTCACTTTTCCTCAAACACGGAGGGGTGATCAGGCTTTCCTGATGGAGATTTAAGTGGTAAGATACTTGGAAAATGCTTACCAAACTACACCAACATTCTAGAGAAGACGCCCTAGGTTAGCGTTTCTCCTACAGGGGCTATCCCGATCAGCCTCCCAGGAACCCCGAGGGAGCAGGCAGGACGGCTCTAGTTCGTCCGTCACTGATAGGCAGAGGCAGGTGACAGCTAAAAGAAAGCCTAGAAGACGTGGGGTTTTTTTTTGTTTGTTTTTTAAACATTTCTGGCCTTACTCTAGCCTGGCAAGTGGAGAACTAAGCTGGGAACTCTGGTGAGGAGAACATCAATTCAGGACTAGCTACGTCAGGAGCCCAGTGAGAACACCGACCGCTTATTCGAGAATTAAGCTTACAGGACAGAAAAGAGGACCCAACTAGCCCCAGGGCCCGACCGCCACGCCCCACGGGACTGCACAGGTGCTCCCCGAGGCTGACCGCAAGGGCCGCTCGACCAGAGTTGTTTCACCTGCCATGGCCTCTTTCATTAAGCCACGAAAAGTATCTCAAGGACCAGAACACCTGAAGGTCCGGGAAGTAAACAGGGATGCGCTTTCCTGGGCAAAAGAAACTTTGTCCTGAGCTTAGAAAGCAGAGGAAGAGGGGGAGCCCCCCAGGAGACGGAACACGAGAGATCCTGCCTTCCCAACACCAGGAAGTCACTCGCTGGCCTGGGGCCTGAGCCCCGAACTCCGGCGTGACGGGAAGCAGCGCCAAAGTGAACCCCCAGTGGGTTCCCAGATTCCTCAAGCTACGAAAGAGAAAGAGCTTATAGAGATGGGAAGAATCAGGAACGTTTGCTTGAACCAACCTCCCTGTAGTCTTGGGAAAAAGTTGTCAGAAACCGCTCAGGCAAGTCTCCTACAGAAGTGAGCTAGACCTGGAGTTTTTTCTTAAGAGAAGTTGAGACCGTTTAGAAGAAGGTAGGTGGGGGACAGTCCGAGACCGAGCAGGAAGCAGCAGCTCATAACCATTCTAAGGCTGGTGAGGCCAGAGGAAGGCAGGGAGGGTGTGAGGCTCAGAAAGGAAGCTCGGGCCCCAGCCTCCTGGGGAAGGCGACTCTGCTCCTACCCCAAGCCCAGGCCCGGAGGGGGTCCAAACGGCCCTTATCCCGCAGGACAAGACCCTGGAGGCTGAGGGAAGAGCAGCCTCTGACAGCCCCCTGTCTAGCAGGCGTTCTGGCCCAGAGACATTGCTCTCACTTCTACCACGTTGGGCGTTCTTTGCAGAAGGAAAGAGAGCAGAGTCAGGTGCCCAAGCTTGGCCCCCGGGCACAGTTTGAGATTCCGAGAGAGAGAAGAAAGAAACAGAAAAAGCTCTAACTCAGGAGATGGAGTTCCCAGCTTCCCGCTACCCCAGCCTCCTCCTCCCTCCGCCAGCAGGTTCAGAGACGAAAAGACAGCCTCCGAGTGTCCCCTAAATAGAAGGCGAGTGGATGGGATTGGTCAGAGAGGAGGCCCTGATTGGCCCGAGCCGAAGAGCTTTCTGGACGCGCTCAAACCCGAGGGCAGGCCGCAGCTGAGAGCTGGGGCACGGGTTTTCCATCCACAGACGCGGGAGTGCATCCACCTGGATCTCGTGTGTGCTGATTCCCGCCCCGCCCTTCGCCGCCGCATTCACGAGGCAAACAGCATTGCACCTGTCGGAGAGGGGCTGGAATCCGAAGTTTGGTCGTAAACAAAAACAGCAACGTTACCCCATTCTATAGGGAAAACAACACATATTTCTTTTCTTAAATAGTATAGAGAAAAACCCGAGCCACATCACTTGCTGAGGGTGCAGAAAGTCCTGCCAGCGTCTCCCATTTTAGGGTTTTGTTTCTGGTTTTCTTGTTTTTGTTGTTGTTGCTGTTGTTTTGTTTTTACCAGCTCTCACCCACTTTTTAGGCTTGGAATGTTTCTCATCCTCAGCTTCGACGTTCGGGGACTTGATGAAATCTAGAGGACAGGCTGGGGGGCAACTGCCACTATCACACCCCACAAAAGCCGTGGTAGGCAAGGAGCGTTAATGCTGTCACAATATTCAGGTTTGTTTGCTCCCATCGCAAGAATGCTGGTTTGCAGGGCGCCTGGGGGGCTCTGCCGGTGGAGCGTCTGCCTTCGGCTCAGGTCCTGATCTCAGAGTCCTGGGATCCAGCCCTGTGTCGGGTTCCTTGCTTGGTGGGGAGTCGGCTTCAGCCTCTGTCCTTTGCCCTTCTTGTGCTCTCTCGTTTTCTCTTAAATGAGTAAATAAAATCTTAATAAAAAAAAAAAATGCTGGTTTGCTAACCAGAGCGGAAGGTGATAGGGCTGGAAATGGAGGCAATGGTCATTTTTCTTCAGTGCCTTTTTAAAAATGGTGATAAAATCAAAACATAAACTTTGTCATCGTCACCATTTTTAAGCATAGGGTTCAGTGGTGTTTGGTATGTTGACATTGTCGTGTGACAGATCTCCAGGACTTTTCATCTTGCAAAACGGAAACTTTATGCCAAGGGAGCAATACTCCATTTCCCGACCCCCCGGCCCCGGGCGGCCACTGTGCCACTCTCCCCGATTCTTTTGAGTTTGCTACTTTACATACGTCGTATTAGTGAAATTATGCGGCATTTGTCTTTTTGTGACTGGCTTATTTCACGGAGGATCGTGTCCTCAAGTTTTATCCATGTCTTAGCATGTGATAGGATTTCTTTTTTCTTTTTTTAAGATTTTATTCATTTACTCATGAGCGACACATTGAGAGGGAGAGAGAGGCAGAGGGAGAAGCAGGCTCCCCGCTGAGCAGGGAGCTCAACATGTGGCTCGATCCCAGCACCCTGGGATCATGACCTGAGCCGAGGGCAGACGCTTAACCAACTGAGCTCCCCAGGCGCCCAGGATTCCTTTTTTTTTTTAAGGCTGAATGATATTCCACTGTGTGGATATATGACTTTTTCCTTATCCATTTACCTGTGGATGATATTTGAGCTGCTTCCACCTGTTGGCTACTGTAAATAATGCCAATGAACATGGACGAGCAAGGGTCTTCTCATGCCACTCTCTAGTTTCTTTCATGACGTGAAAGAGTGTGTAAGCACACAGAATTGAATACTGATACTTAAAAACCTAATAGAAGCTCATAATTTATAGATTTATAAGTGAATTGGTATTCAGTTCAAACTTCTTTAAAGCAAAAGGTCAATGTTTTCTTCTTTGAGATATAATTGACCTATATTCTAGTCGTACAACGTAATGATTCGATATTTGCATACATTGTGAAATGATCACCAAAATTAGCCTGGTTAATAGAGGTTACCATCCATAATGACACAATGTTTTCCTTGCGATGAGATCTTTTGAGAGCTCCTCTCAGCAACTTTCCAACTCACAATACAATACTACCCACTACAGTTGCCGTGCTGTACGTTGTATCCTCGTGAATTATTTTATACCTGGAAGCTCCTACCTTTTGACTTTCTTCACTATTCTCCCACCCACCAGCCCCCACATCTGGCAAGCCCCCATCTGTTCTGTGTCTACGAGTTCGGTTGGTTGGTTTAGATCCCACACATAAGTGGGAACATAAGGCCTGTGTCTTTCTCCACCCGACTTAGTTTACTTAGCACGATGCCCTCAGGTTCCACCTGTATGAGTGTCACAGGTGGCAAGATTTCGTTCATTCTACTGGCTGAGTAGTAGTCATACCGTATGGACACATTTCCTTCATCCGTTCAACCACTGACGGGCACTTACGTTGTTTCCGTGTCTCAACCATCGTGAATAATGCTGCTAGGAATGTGAGGGTGCATGTAGCTTTTTGAATTAGCGTTTTCATGTTCTTCTGATAAACTCCCAGAATTGCAATTGCCAGATCATAGGGTAGTTCTATTTGTAATTTTTCGAGGAACCTCCACACTGTTTTCCAGAGTGGCTGCACCAGTTTGCATTCCCCTTTCTCCCCATCCTCCCAATATGTGTTATTTCGGGTCTTCTTGGTAATAGCCATTTTAACAGGTGCGAGGTGATTTCTCATTGTGGTTTTGATTTGCATTTCACTGATGATGAGTGATGCTGAGCATCTTTTTCATGTACCTATTGGCCATCTGTATGTCTTTTTTTGGGAAAAAAAAATCTGTTCAGGTACTCTGGCCGTTTTTTAATTAGATTGTTTTGTTTTGCTATTGAATCCTATGAGTTCTTTATATATTTTGTGTACTAACCCCTTATCAGATATATGATTTGCAAATATTTTATCCCACTTAGTAGAGTACCTATTTATTTTATCGATGGTTTCCTTTGTGCTGCAGAAGCTTTTTGATTTGATGTAGTCTCGCTTATTTATTTTTGCTTTTGTCAACGATGCTGGAGTCAGATCCAAAAAAAAAAGGGCAAAACTGATATCAGGGAGCTTCTTCTAGGAGTTTTAGGCTTTCAGGTCTTACATTCAACTCTTTAATCCATTTGCAGTTAATTTTTGTTCGTGTGGTTCTCTATAGGTTCATTGTATTTGGAACTCTGGAATTCCTGGTCCTGGACATGTTTCCTTCCCCAGGTTAAGGAAGTTTCCAGCAATTATTTCTTCAAATAACTTTTCTGCCCCTTTCCCTTCTCCTTCTGGGACCCCTATAATGTGAACGTTATTCTGCTTCATGTTCCCCATAAGTCCCTTATGCTATCTTAGTATTAGACTTTATTATTCACATCAGGTTATGTTGGAAAACTGACTAAAATGAGAAATAATAAGGTTAAAGCCACATCGATCTGTTCATCCAGTCTCGCGGCAAAGCCTACATATGGCTTTAAAGACCTGAGCTCAGGTACTATTTTAACCACGTACAGACTATTTCTCTAGTAATGAGGAGAGAACGCACTCAGCAGGATGGATTGTTCTCGTTTGCTGATATACAATACGATTAAGTCGGAAAGCAACTGAAGGGTGTCTTCAATTTATGCTGCAGATGTGCAAATCAGCTACCGTTACGTGCAGCTTGAAGGAAGAAGGTGCCCTTCGCCCAAACGCAGAACCCAGTCCACACAAAAATACAGCTGTGCCCCAAAAGGAGAGGTCTGGGGACACCCCTGGAAGCTGCACCCCGCTGAACCCGAGGTTATGTCTCATCTTCACTTCTCCTGGGGCCATTCAAGGATCAGACTGGCCACGAAATAAGTACGACTATAGGCCCTCCCGAAAATAAGACAATTTATTGTAGGCATCAAAGCCAAATGTTCATGAAAATCATTTTGTCTGGGGGCGAGTGATTCAGTTCCTCTGGTTCGTGGGCTTGTCCTACTCATCCTTTCCTGCCACGTGAGGCGTGTGTACTTGGGCCACCACACCGTGTTTGGAGGGGACCCTGTGGTCAAGGCCACCGGTCTATCGGCAAGTGTGCCTGTCCCCCTGCTCCCCGCTCCGGTGCCTCCAGGCCTGGAGCTACGGAAGCAGGGTCACCGTGGGGCCTGCGGGTTCGGCAGGAGGCGAGTGGCCCAAGCCGGATTCCCAGCCCCTCACGGTGCTCTCACCCAGCCTCTTCCTGGCCCTCGTTCCAGCTCTTCCCTGTTCTCCGCATCTATCCTGGAAAATCAAGCTCTCCTTTTTTATTTTTTTCATTTCAATGCCAATCATAGTACCGTATTGTACTGTCCTCTAGGTATTTCATGGAGGAGACACTGAAAGGATCGTGATTTACCTTTGTGGTTAAAAAAAGTATCTGGTGCTTCGTTGCTTTTCTTCCCTTGCTAAAATATGGATGGATGCAGAGAGCCCGTATCTATAAACCCTAGGGGTGTATCTGCTGCCGCCAGTGTCCCTGTGGTTACATCCCGGAACGGAATGGGCGTGTGAGTGAGTCATACATCCGTGTCTTCCGTTGGGATTTTATACATTACAGAGCAAGCCACACAGAACTCCAAGTAGGAAATGCAAGTACCAGGATGGGATGCAAATAGGTTTCGTCCATGAGTCATGGGCCACTCGCTCAACAATCCTCCCGGGTCCTCCCCCCCGCCCCCGCATGTCGCTCTGGGGCATGTGGTCCTTCCTCGCGTGGACCTCACAGCCAGATGTGGGAGCACAGACACCGCACACGCTTGAAGAGAAGAGCGCAAAGGACAGAATGAGTCTTTGGGAAATTAAAAAGAAATTGTTAATGGTCATAACCTTATTCTCTCCTATGTTAAACACAAAACGGATGCAGACTTTAGGACGTTTAGGAATAGGAAAGGCTGTGTACGTAGTGTAAATTCCACCTGTTTGACCCTCTTATTAAGATTTCCAAGAATGGCTCCTAGGCCAACCTTTGACATCTTAATTCACACTCACTCCAAATTGAATCCAAATACTATCTATGTCTTTTCACCTAAGAAATCCGAAGCAACGTATTGTAATCTGAATTACTCCCGGCATCAATGCTGAGGGTTTGTTTGTGTCTGTTCGAAAATTCTCTTCCCAGACAAGCAATCAGAGTATGAGCATTTCACCTGCAGTTATGGCTCCTTAAACAAATTCTTTAGCCTTTGAGGCCTTTGAATGTATTATGCAGATGGACAAATTACGTCTAATTACTTTGCAGCTCTAAAATTAATGACACTGTAACTTTCATTAACTTATAGGAGATATAATATTCCTGACAGGGAAATGCAATTTCATAGCAGAACGAAAACACAATTGTCAATGTTTTCTCCGTGGAATCTTCAGTTAGTGTTTTGTGTGCATAAGAAATGAGCCTCCTCACCTTTGCCCAACCTCTTGCCCTTACTTTCTGACTTCACATCCCAACCTAAGATGTAACCCTTGAAGACAGCCCATTACTCTTAGGGGCCCAACATAGCTAAAAAAAAAAAAAAAATGTTATTTCTCAAAAATCTTCTTTTCCTGAAGGAAGATATTCTGCAGGAGATGTGTCAGAATCAGAAGTGTAGGTGGGTGGGTGGGGAGGCATATACGTTTTTTAGACTTCCATGGGAAGAGTTGTTTTCTCTCCATAGTTATTTTGAGAGGTTGTACCCTCAACGGATTTTTTCTAACCTTCCTTCTGCCTGATGTTCACCACTGGTTTCAACATAACCCACAAAATCCACATGAATCTTGATTTTATCCAGTGTATTAATTTTGCTTAACCTCTGGCCTCTTATGTTATGTAAGTTTAGTCTGCTATTTTATATCTGGCAAAAATCTATCATCTTTAAGGCCCCTTGGAGAACAATAGAATGTAAGGCCAAATGGGGTATTTCTAGCTTTAAATAAGCAAAGTTTTGACTTATGATAGAAGGCTGGTTTTAACCCTTGGGGCACATGTTCCCAGAAGACTTACTTCTTTATAATGTGGGAGGCTGAAGATATTGCTGGAGTCACACTTTTAATAAATATCTTTTTGAGAAGCTACTGTGTATAAGGTACTGTTCTGGGTCCAAACATGTGACAGATGAGGCCTCTGCCTTCCTGATATTTCATCTCCTAGCTCCAGGGCCAGAAAACTCCATCTGATGGGCCAAATTTGGCTTACTGCCTATTTTTTGTATTGTCCATGAACTAAGAACGGCCTCCCTTCCTTCTTTCCCTCCCTCCCTCCCTCCCTTTTTAAAAGATTTATCTGTCTATTTTGAGAGAGAGAGAGAAAGAGAGAGAATGCAAGGGGAGGGGCAGAGGGGGAGAGAGAATCTCCAGCAGACGCCGAACTGAGTGCAGAGCCTGACGCAGACCTCGATCCCAGGACCCCGAGATCATGACCTGAGCTGAAATCAAAGGTTAGCTACTCATCCAGCTGAGCCACACCAGGTACCCCTGGTTTTTCTATTTTTAAATGCTTGGAAAAAAATCAAGAGAAGAACAGTATTTTGGAAAGTGAAGATTATAGGAAACTCAGACTTCAGTGATCTTGAATAAAGTTTTATTGGAATTCAACCACGCTCATTTGTTCACATACTGTCTATGGCTGTATTTTCAAAGTAAAGACAATGTTGAGTAGTTGGAACAGAATGTAGGGCCTGCGAAGCCCAAGGTGGTTGCCATCCATGGTGTTATAAACAGTTTAGGAGGAGGTGGTCAGTGAAATAAGCTTGTGGATGTGCTGAGGGCTCTGCTGGAGAGACAGTGGGTGAGGGAATCTCATGCTTACTTTGAATAGGGTGAGAGGGAAGCCCCCTGGAGGAGGCCATATTGGACCCGAGTCCAGAAGGATAACCGTGTTTCAGTCATATAGAAAGCAGGAAGAAACGCATTCCAGGTAGAGGCAATAGCAAAGCCAATGGCCTACGGAGGTGAGAAAAGACCTGTGCATCCTCGGAATACGACAAGGCCGACATGGCCGGAGCGTCCCCAGTAGGTAGGAAAGAAGATCCGGTGAGATCCGGTGGTAGGCAGGGCATCTCGTGCAGGACCTTGGAGCCTTTGATAAGGAGTTTGGCCTTTCTTCTGAGAGCAATGGAAGGCTATGAAAGGATTTTAAGTAGAGGATGAGGTGGTCTGGTCTACATATTTTCTGGAAGACTTCTCTGGCTGTGGTGTGGAGAATGGGTTTTAGGGAGGACAAGAGTACAAGCAAGGACACAGAACGGGATAGGATTATAGTCCAGGCAAGCGATGGCAGTGGTCTGGATTAAGACGGTACCGGAGTTGGAGAGATGGAAGAAGCTTTAACATATATTTTGCCAGGGGCACCTGCCCAACATTACCCAAGTTGGAGATGAACTGGCCTCGGAACTGAAGGAAAGGGAGAATTCAAGAATTTTTCCTAAGTGTGTATGTGATCAGGGGCACCTGGATGGCTCGGTTGGCACCTGGATGGCTCGGTTGGTTAAGCACCCGACTCTTGGTTTCAGCTCAGACATGATCTGGAGGTCATGATCTGGAGGTCGCGATCTGGGGGGTCGTGGGACTGGGCCCTGTGTTGGGCCACGTTCAGCATGGAGTCTGCTTGAGATTTTTCTCTCCCTCCCTCCCTATCTCTCCTTCCCCTTCCCCCCACTTATGCACACTCTCTCAAATAAGTAGATAAAATCTTTCCAAAATAAGTTGTACTTGATCAGCCAGGGGTGGGGGGGTGACATTAATTCATTCAACAGATATTTATTGAATGCCTACTGATCTAGGTTATAGGAGACTGCAGTGAACTCAACCAATGAAGTCAATAATCAAATATGCACATAATTACACAAAATATCAGATGAAGACAAATGCAGTGAGGTAAATAAACCAAAGCAGGATAAGAGGGACAGGGAGTCCTGGGAAGGAGTTTGTTGTTGTTGCTATTGTTATTTAAAAATACCCAAGAAGGTACCAGCTGCTAAGATGACATTTCAACAAAGACTGCAAAGAAGGAAGACGAAGCAAGAATTTAGTGAATTAACTGCACACATCTAGGGAGAAAGCATTCCAGACAAGGGAGCAGCAGGAGCAAAGACCCAGAGCCAAGTGTGTACTTGACATATTTGAGGAGCAGCAGTGAAGGGAGAGTTGTAATTAGTGGGAGGAGGGGAAGAAGCAGCCCGATCTTGTAGAGCTGTGATGGTCATAGGAAGACTAGGCTTTTACTCAAAGTAGGATGGGATGCCACTGAAGGATGAGCCCCCAGGACCGACGGGAGCGGAAATCCATCCAAACAGGAGTGCCCTGGAAAGACTCTATGACAGCAAGGGCAGCCACCGAGGGGCCAGTTAAGAAGACTTGGGAAGAAACCTGACAGGAAAAGAAAGCAAGAGCTCTTTGCTGAACATGCTAATTTTAAGACCTCTAGTTTATGCCCGAATGCAAAGCAACTCTACACGGAACTCAGTGCCAAATAAATGATGGTATTTCCATTTTCCCAGTTAGAACAACCACTACCCTCAAAGAATATTTTTGGTCAACTTGTCTACTCACACTTTTGAATTTAATCAAGCACACATAAATTAAAAATCACATATAAAATAATTTTTAAAGCACAGTTTTAAAATCAGCTACACAAAATTTACTGATTCTTTCACTATGGCCATGTCTGTTTTTTCATTTGACAGAATCAAAAAATTTCATGTATCCCAGCAGTAGCAATTATCCTTAGAAATTTGGTTTGGGAACTATATTTTCAAAGTCTGCAAAGACCTGAATATAAAGCAATTCTTTTTGTTCCCCGTAAACTATGATTGTGGGTAGCAACTGAGTGAAGGCAGGCAGGCAGGCAGGCATACACAGATCTCTCTGCGTTCAGGAGCTTACAATGACCTCCTTGGAGAGTGGCAAAGCGCGCCCCTGGGAGAGTAAGAGAGGAAGGCCAGGCAGCAGTCAACACGAGTTCACATTTATGAACTGGAGGAAAGCCACTAAACCCGGCTAGAGCTGCGTCTCCAGCCGCATGCACTCCCCAGCGAATGGCCTCCTGCAGTGCTCACTGCTCCAGTCCCAGCGAGTCTCCCAGGGCAAGAGTTCTACCACAGTGGCTGAGTGGGAATGAGGGAAAGGTGGATGGTATTCGCAAGGGGAAGGTTTTAGATGAAGAGAGACCAAATAGCAGATGGCACAAAGTAGAGAAATCCGAACTTCTCTTCCCTCACTCTCCTGGGGACCCCTGGGGAGCTGGTAAATCGGTGCTCAGCCTGCCCGGCGGGGCGCCGCAGCTCCGTCAGCAAAGGCTCAGGCGGTGGGACTGGAGTGGGTCAGCTCTCAGCTCCGTTCTCAGTTCATACTCTGCGACTGATTCCGGGCAGCCTCTGAGAGCAGCTCTGGAGAGCGCCTGAGCGGCCCTAAGGCCACGGGACTGGGCGTCCCTGTTCCCCCAGCGCCACCCCTCCTCATGTAGCACCTACAGAGACCAGACCTTCAATAAAGGGTAGTAATTAATATTACGGTTACTCTGGAAGATGATGGTTATACTGGTAATTGTCTGAGGCACAAACTTCAAGCGTGCTTCCTGTCCGTTGGGTGGTTGTGTGTGTGTGTGTGTGTGTGTAGGAGGGAGGAATCTGGTGAATGAACTTTCCATGTCTAGTCATGCTTTGTGCAGAAATGGGTAACGGACAGAAATGCAGTAGCTTCTTCTTAGCCACGTTTATCTGAGAAGATTTAGGTGTTCTTCAAAGAAAGTAGTGAGCTGGGGGGATGTGAGTTGGGGACACGGAAGGAGAAGGCAGGAAACCAGGCTGGCAGGTGCGGGGCGGGGGGTAAGGATAAGATACCAGCGTGCTACTTTCCCCTTGTGTTCTCACCAAGCCCAGCAGTCTGCTTCTGGACGAATCATTTACCTTATTAACTCCCAGGTTCCATCCGGTGGAGGCAGCGGCGAGCAATGTCGGTTCATTCCATATTTGCAGACATCATCAATCCTCCAGGGCCTTTAATCTTTGCTGGGTAGTGCACCTTTCCCTGTTATTTCTCACGGAAGCCTGAAAAAAGTCAACAAAATTATGCCAACCTGTGTGTAGGACAGAAGACATTTTACAAGCGGCAATCATTTCACCACATGACTGTTGGGTAAGAACCTTTTTTAGGAGTGGATATTTACATTTGTCTCATCAGAGAGATAGTATTCACTATCGGATTCACTGACTGATGCTTTACAATTAATTGTCTATGACTTCTACCTCCTCTACATAGAAACCTGAGTTTGGCGTTCAGTCTTGTGACCGTCTTGCCACGTGAGTTAGGTTTCACAATGAGACCCATGTGTTGGCTCGGCAGCCTTGGGCAATCTGCTGCTCCGTTTCTTATCTCTAACACAAGATAATATGTATGGGCCCCCCAGGAGTGTTGCAAAGATCAAATGAGATCATTACATAGAAAGCACTTAGCACAGCGCCTGGCCTTACTACTCGCTCAGTAAATATTAACGTCCACTCCCCCTTCTCCTCCCTGGTTCCGCCAGCCATCTCTGGACAGCCAGCTCAAGGACATTTGGCTTCTGGCACCTGAAGAGCAACAACCTCGGTGTCACTAGACACAGCTTCGCCACGTGTTGCCATCAGTCACGTCTCTTTTTCGGTCTGTAAATAAGGGGGTTGATACCAGAGCGTCTGCCAGCCTCACTGGTGAGGCATCAGTGGATCAAAGAAGGAATGAGTGACACGTGCATTTTATTTATTTTATTTTATTTTATTTCAATTAATTACCATGTAGGATATTATTAGTTTCATAGGTAGAGGTCAGGGATTCATCAGTCTTAAATAACACCCAGTTCTCATTCCATCACGTGCCTTCCTTCATGTCCATCCCCCAGTTACCTCCTCCCCCCACCTCCTCCCCGCCAGCAACCCTCAGTTTGTTTCTGATGATTAAGAGTCTCTTATGCTTTGATGGTATTTTGATAGGGATTGCAGTGAATGTGTAGATTGCTCTGGTAGCATAGACATTTTCACAATACTCGTTCTTCCAATCCATGAGCATGGAATACTTTTCCATTTCTTTGTGTCTTCCTCTATTTCTTTCATGAGTGTTCTATAATTTTCAGAGTGTAGGTCCTTTACCTCTTTGGTTAGGTTTATTCCTAGATACCTTTGGTTTTTGCTGCAAGTGTAAATGGGATCAATTCCTTAATTTCTCTTTCTTCTGTCTCATTGTTAGTGTATAGATATACAACTGATTTCTGTGTATTCATTTCATATCCTGCCATAGTGGTGAGAGTGGACATCCCCACTGTGTTCCTGACCTTAGGGGAAAAGCTCTCAATTTCTCCCCATTGAGAATGATATTTGCTGTTGGTTTTTCATAGATAACTTTTATAAGATTGAGGTATATTACCTCTATCCCTACATTGTGAAGAGTTTTAATTAAGAATGGATGCTCTATTTTGTCAAATGCTTTTTCTGCATCAATTGAGAGGATCATATGGTTCTTGTTCTTTTATTAATGTATTGTATCACATTGACTGATTTACAGATGTTGAACCACCCTTGCAGCCCAGGAATAAATCCCACTTGGTTGTGGTGAGTAATCCTTTTACTGTACTGTTGGATCTTATTGGCTAGTATCTTGGTGAGAATTTTTGCATCCATATTCATCAGGGATATTGGTCTATAATTCTTCTTTTTGGTGGTGTCTGTGTCTGGTTTTGGGATCAAGGTAATGTTGGCCTCATAAAATGAGTTTGGAAATTTTCCTTCCATTTCTGTTTTTTGAAACAGCTTCAGAAGAATAGTTATTAATTCTTCTTTAAATGTTTGGTAGCATTCCCCTGGGAAGCCATCCAGCCCTGGACTCTTGTTTTTTGGGAGATTTTGGATTACTGCTTCAATTTCCTTGCTGGTTATCGGTCTGTTCAGGTTTTCTATTTCTTCCTGCCTCAATTTTGGTAGTTTATACATTTCTAGGAATGCATCCATTTCTTTCAGATTGCCTGACTTATTGGCATATAGTTGCTCATAATATGTTCTTATAATTGTATTTCTTCGGTGTTGGCTGTGATAAGAATAATATTGCTTGACACATGCAAACTGCATGCAGTTCAAATTTCAGTGTCCATAAATAAATTTCCACTGAAACACCGCCGCCTTCATTCCCTTTTGGGCGTATGGCTGCTTTGGCACCAAAATGGTAGAGTGGAGTTGTTGCAAGAGAAACAAAATGATCCTTGAAAACTTCAGTACTTCCTATCTGACCCTTGACAGAGAAAGTTTGCTGACCTCTGGATTAGGGGGTAACTTGAACTCATGATCGAGTCAATTATCCTCTCCAATTTCTTTCACTGCTGTTAGGATCTCACAGTGTCAGTCTTCTGCCTGTTGGCATTAGACTCAAAGATATGGGTGGCCTGTCTCCCATCAAGGTGCTGTGCTGGGCCCTGCAGGTCCGCACTGCCAGGAATGCCAGAGTTTCTACAGTGGCTCTTCTTAGGGGGCAACCAGCCAGATGGAGTCTCTCCCTCTTGCTCTGGTTCAGCTTCACACCATGCCAGGATCTGAATGCTTGTGTCTCCCCAAAATTCTTATGTTGAAATTCTAACTGCAAAGGTGATGGGCCTTTGGGGAATGTGATGAGATCATGAAGGTCCCACCTTTTATGGAGACCCCAGAGAGCTAGTTTGTCCCTTCCACTGTGTGAGGTCATGGCAAGAAGTCGGCAGTCTGCACCTCAGAAGAGGGGCTTCCCCAGGGTCCGGCCGTGCTGGCGCCCTGATCGCAGACTTCCAGCCTCCAGAGCCATGAGCCATGAGGGTCTGTGGCATTTTGCCGTAGCGGCCTGAAGGAACTAAGACATATTCCCACAACACTGAGCTGTTCTCACATACATGGGACTTGTCTCATGCACAGAGGAAAACACTGATGTACAGCTTTCAAAACAAACAACTATTTTTATTAATCGACAGTCTCAATGGACATTAAAATCTATGTCTTTCTACCTAAAAACAGAGGAGTCTCACCTGCTTTGAAATAAAATGACCGAATGTCTATGGAGCCTTTTCATCACTATGGGAACTTGCTACCTTCAGGTGGGACCCTGAGATGTGGTTCTTCATCACCGGAGTCTGTTCTCCTCCTTCCGTGGTCGAAAATGATGTAAGCGGTCTACCCATCTCTCTCGCCAGGATCTTGATATATGTTTAGTGAAGATGGCACGCTCAGATTACTTGAGCATAAACTGCCGTGAATGAGGAAGGGAGAAGACTGGGAAGTGGAAGTGAGAAGCATTACTGCACATGAGCTCTGTGAGTTCCCAGAGACTGACTGCATATGTCACAACGGTCTCTCTCCCATCTTCGGGGGGAGCAACAGTACTTCCCACACAGTGCTTACCTTAAAAACACCTTCCAAAACAATACAGGAAAAATCTTGAATCACAGCCAAACCCACAAACCAGTTTTACTGATTCTTCGTAATGGCTCCAGATCAAGACTAGTCAAGAGCATAATCTCTGGTTTGGGGGGGTTGTCCGGAACTGAGGGCTGTGGGGCCTCGATGGTGAGTTCTCTACTGTTCTTGGCTCTCAGCAACCACGACTAGCCCAGACGTGTTGACCTAAGCTATCCATAATAGGGCAGCTCCCTCCCAGCTCAGCCATCGTAAGAACTGATGTGTCAAGAAAGATTTAGGAACCCACGTTTCCCTCTGAGCCCTTGTTTTCATGGGCACACACTGCTCATTGTTTTGGGTACTTGCACAGTTAATAAAAATAATCATGTAAAAATAAATTACTTAAAAATTTAAAAATCATTGCCTGGGTCATTCAGGCACACATCTGTTTTAAAAATCCTACAAAATAAATGTGATTATTTCTAAAATAGGTCGGGGACTTGCCCAAAGTCCTACAGTTATTTCATGAAAGAGGCAAAATTCAAACTTCAGGCTCCGTGGCTCCAGAAATGAAATCTTTAATTTGAATCTATGTTTAGTCCTCACAGAGTGACTCTCAACTCCTGCTGCTGGAGTCTGGTGTCATGCAGGCTTGGGGAATTCTGCAGGCGGTGTCCCCCTCCTAAAGATTTATAACCTACATTAGCCTAGTAGTTTCTCCAGGCTTATTAGTGGCTTCTGTATATGAATCTATTTATATTTCCTTAATGCTACATTTCTTACATGTATTTTCCTATGGAACCCCTCCCCCCCCCGTTCTCCCTCTCTCTCTTGCTCTCTCCCCTCCCGTTTTCCATATAACAACTATGAAGTACCTCCGACGTACTGTGGGAAATGTTACACCCAGTCATTCATGTCCTGGTGTTGATGTTGTCAGCATTTGAAATCTATTGAGAAAATACTCCAGGACAAAAAAGAAAGAAAGAAAAAAAGCAAGGGTTGGGGGGAGGAACAAAGGGGGAATAAAGGAAAAAAAAAAAGGAGGAGGTAAGGAGGAAGAAGAGAAAAGAGAATGAATGAGGTATCCCGAATGACCTGAACACAGGAAGAGGAGAGAAGAACGCATTATGGCCAAAAATATTCATTTGCCAAATCATTCCCAGATTTGAGAGCATCTTGACATAAACTGAGTTTTTAATATGCCAGTATTTCAAAGCAATTAAAAAAAGATTTTGGTAAGTAGCAAAAACATCTTCCAGCATGTTGTGAGTCCCTAATAGAGGGACACCAAGATTCAGTTGAGACTGTCTATCCCTCCAGGGAATCATGAGATATGAGGGCTTAAAAGACAAGGATAGAGATAGCAGTAACAGCAGGGGGTACATGATAAGTGTCCCTGGAAATGCAGACGGAGTGACCCCAGGAGTTTAAAGGGGGAGGGGGCTTGTCCCAGCATGCTGGTTCTTAGAAATTGCTTTTACAGCTAGATATCCAGGGCTCAGACTGGGCCCCACCATGTCGCAGTTGCGTGTCCTTAGACAACGTACTTAACTCATTTGTGCCTCAGTTTCCTCATCTGTAAAATGGTGCACCACCGGGTTGTTGCAAAGATTACAGCGCGTAGAACACGCCAGCACATGTATGCTTTATGAGTGTCAGTTATTACTATGGGCTAAATTACTCTTTTGGAATACATTGGTGAAAAAGTGGCGAACTGAGAAACAGGGAAAAGGGTTAGGGAATGCCAGGGAAGGCCAAGACGCACAACTTAGAAGTCTCATTGGGTCCTGACCTGTATGCAGAAGAGAAGGAAGACTGGGAGGAATGTGGGGCTTGAACAGCTAGAGAAGCGGGATCTGGCCACTCAGAAAGGAACTGGGATGACCGCATATCCCCGAGATGGCAGCGAGCCCCGTGAGCAGGTTGGCCTGGAAGTGGCCGGACAGGCGACTGGCCATTAAGACGCCTGATGCTTACGAGCCCCAGCGGTTGGAGCCCCCAGCCGGGAACCATCAGTCGGGCAGCTCATGCTGACCCCGGTAGCTGTGCTCGTGGAAAGAGAGGTAGAGGAGGAGCGGGGGACAGAGAGACCCCTGGCAGAGCGCGTAAACTCGAGACAGAACCCACCCCCAAGGGTGGAAGAACTGGTCTTGATTTCATCTTGAAGAACAAGAAACATAGTCAGTCAAATTGAATTCTGTTTGTCTCTTTCAAAAGCTGAGGGTGGCTTATCATTGTTTGTCCCACAGATGGGTTTGGAAATTGCCAGCCCATTAAAATACACAAGAGTTAGCAAAACTGGTTACTCGTTTTCCCAAAAACGCATACTGAATGTCCTGTAAATGAGCTTGCTTTCAAAAGTTCAGTGAGGTATATAGATTCCAGTTACTGGTAATGACTTAAAATAAAACAATGAAAATGCCACTGCAGAGTGTGGCTTTTACCCTATATTTTCAGCTCTTGATGTGGCTCACTGGAAAATATAATTGAAATGACTGGCTGAGTTATGCCTGCCAAAATCTGTCTTTGTTAACGTGGAAGTAAGAGAAGGTGTGGAGGTAGGGGACTGGTGGGACCGGGGAGAAGGGGGTCTGGGGGAGGGGCAGGCTTCCACCGATAGAGGACAAGGTCCCCTGTTTCTGCATTCCTCACCATAATTCGTGGTGGGTCAACCCTTGGGGTTTCTTGCCCATCTGTCTGTTTCGTAAAGACTGAGATTACAGTCTCTGATATTGGTTGGTTCACGCTGTAACAGCATTCCATTCTAAAATAGCTCCAGTTGGGCAAAACTTGCAACATAATACTTACAATAATTATAAGAGAAATTGGACTGCTCCTCAAACCACATGGGTCCATATATCTGAAGAACAAGTTACAGAGAAATTAATCTCAAGGGGTTTTAAAATAAACTACCAGAGAAAACTGGAGCAGAATGATGAACGTGTAAGGTCATAGAAAACTCCGAAAAATGAACTCAAAGAAGGCTACTCTAACAAATGTGTTACCGGAGCACAATGCCTCCATGTGTTAATTCCTTCAAGTCAGTGGTTCTCCAGTGGTTGTCACGACTGGGGGGGTTGGGTGATGCTGGCATGTGGTGGGCAGACGTCCGAGACGGTGCCCAGCATCTTGCAACACACAGCACGGCCTCCCACACAAGGAGCTATCCACATATTTATCCCCAAATGTCAGCTGTACCGAGATGGAGAACTCCTGCTTTCTATTACCCATAATTTCTGAAACCCAATGTTTTTCTCGGTGGAGCAAATGATTGCTGGTGTATTATCCAGGTCCTTCACAGACATTTTTCTGCTTTTAACAGAACAGGGTAACCCATATTATAAAGAAATTGAATAAGATAGGAATGTGCAGATTAATGAATTACTCTGCCCTGGATTCTCACACCATCAGCAGCCAGATTCAGAAGGGGAGAACTGTCGAGAACCTCCCCCTCAGTCTCCGTGCTCGTTACCAGCTAGGATGCCACCTTTCTCCTCGTTCTCCTGACCTGGTTCCTCGGTTTTCTTTGTAAGTTACCCTTCAAATATTTAAACATTCTTGCTTTACCTATTTTTGACCTTTATATACTTGAAGTGTGCATTCTTTTCTATCTTTTGATTCACTCATCATTCTGATGCATTCTCTCTATGCCACTAGTAAGCAGTAAGAGATGACGTCCATTGCTGTGTGATATCCTACTGCATGATCAAAATTCATCCATGCCATTGTTGATGGCCGTTAGGGATGTTTTCCTCTTGGGGCTATGATGACTGATGTGGTTGTGGACATTCTTGTACACGCACTCTGATGCACACACACACACACAGTTCTGTTGGATTTGTACTTCGGAGAGCAACCCTGGGTCATAGAGTACCAGGATCTTCAAGAGGAGTTGATAATGTCAAATTCTTCTCCTAAGGGGTTGGTAAACGTTTCTACTTCCACAAGCTGTACATGAACACAAATTATTGTATATTTTTTCCAACAGTTGGTATCGTTAATCTTTTTAATCTTAGCCATGCTGGTGATACATAGAAGTATCATATTGGGGCTTCAGTTTCCATTTCTCTGATTATTCAGAGGGTTCAGTAGCTTTTTGTATGTTTAATGGCCTTCTAAATATCCACTTTTTGTGAAGTGCCTCTTCAGGCCCCTTGTCCATTTTTTCCACAGGGATGCCTTTTTCTTTGTCATTCTTTGTATATCTTCGACATGAGCCCTCTGTAGCTCATTTTCTCTCCCCACCTGTGGCTTGCCTCTTCACCTTCATGATTGTGTCTTTGATGAGCAATAAGTTTTTAATTGCAATGTAGTCAAATGCACACATCTTTTATATCCTAAAGAAATTTTTCCTACCTTGCAATCATGAAGACAATCACTTAATGTCATTTTACACAACATATATTATTTTGCCTTTTGTTTTAGGGTTGTAACCCACTTCAAGCTGAGTTGGATAGATGGTGTGAGAAAGGAGGTTTATTTTTTGTTTATTTTAGTACACACTCCCAACCGTAGGCATTCAAATAACTGTCTTTCCCCCACTGCTTTGCAGTGACACAGTTGTCCCAAATCAAATGTCCTCAACTATGTAGACCTTCAGTTCTATTTCAGGGGTGTGTTAATGTTTGAGCTTATCCCACATTATCTTACTCAGTACAGCCTTATAGGAATCTTAGTATTGGGAAAGCAGCGTCTGACACACCTTCTTCTTCAATAATGCCTGCGCTCTCTGCAGCCTTTTAATTCCACATGACACTTAAAATCAACCTCTTAAGTGTTTACACACACACACACACACACACACACACACACACACACACATTTAGAAATGTTAATGCCACCGCACTGAATCTCTAACTTTCCAGGATGGAGTCTTCCAATCCATTACACAATACAGCTCTCCAATTTGGAAGGTTTTCTTTAAAACATCTCATTAATGTTTCATAGTGTTCCTTATAGGTCTAAAAGAACACAGGAAGCATAGAGTTGTCAATTCAGACACACATGAATTATAGATTGTATTCCACGGAAAACATCAGTAATAATTCAAAGGACGCAGGACACAGGTTAGAAGACTCAGGCAAAGTGTGCTTCCTTTGCAGAAGTCCAAAGCTCTCAGCATAGCTCCCCAGAAATGCTTCCGTGGTCGGCTGCGTCCTGGGTCAGATGTAACGTGATGTGTAATGAGTGCAGGTGGAATGCTGTCACATCAAGGGAACCATTCTGAGTGGCGGTCATCCCCATTCTACACTCAACCAGGGGCCTGCCATGCCCGCAGAACACCGTATGGTCCAGTTTCTTTACAAGCGGTAAGTCACGCTAAAAGCAATTTATCAGAAAAGGACTCTTATTTATCTTTCTGCTACTAAATACCAGGAGCACGTTTACCAGGGGTCGGTCTTCACCGCCCCTTTCTTTTCTGGGCAAAGATAGAGGTTTGTTTATAAGCCCCCTCTTCCCATCTTTTCTGCCAGATATCTTTCTTAGGTATACTTCCGGCGATTTGATGATACTGGTGCTATTTTAAATGATGTCTTTCTTTGAAATATCATTTCTCTCTGTTCGTTGTGGGTATGTAGAAATACACTTTTTAAATTTATATTGACTTTGTTTTTAGTAACAAAAAAACTTAAAAACTTGTTAGATTCTATAAGTTTCTAAGACACTTATTAATTCTAATAATTTATCTGTAAATTATGTTAGATTTTCTACTTGGGCATATAATTCACTGTAATGAAAGCTTTCTTTCTTCCTTTTTTCCTTCAATGCTTATATTTTCTATTTATTGGTCTCATCTTACTTCACTGGCTGGGGCTCTAGCGCAATGTTGAACAGAACTGGAGATAGTGTGGCCATAATGGCCTGATTGCAAAGGAAAATATGTCAGTGCTTCACCATTAAGTATGATGTCTGCTGTGGTTTTTTGTAGATAACATTTCTACCAGGTTAAGGACCATCCCTCCTACTACTAATTTGTTAAAAGGCTTCATATTGAAGAGATGTTGCATTTAATCAGATGCTTATTTTTTGGTGCCCATTAAGATGATCATACACTTTTCCTTTTTTTATTTATGTGACTCACCACATTGACTATTACAACAACTTTGCCTTTCTAGAATAAACCCAACCTGACTGTGATTTTTACATCCTTACCACATTGCTGAATTCAGCTTGCTAATATTTTGATTTCCATTTCTGTATCTGTATTCATGGGTGAGATTGGCTTGTAGCCCTACTTTCTCGTATCCTCCCTTATGAAGTTATGGCAATTCATAAAATGAACTGCTTAGTATTCATTCTTTCTTGATTTCACGGGAGAATTTGTGTACGTTGCTATTATTTCTTTCTTCCTTAAATGTCTGTGAAACTTGCTGGTGAAACCATCTGGGGTTCGCGGACACTTTAATTGAAGCTTCCAAGTTCAAGTGACTTCAGGGCTAACCCAGTGTTGTCAATATGTGCAGCAGCAGAAAATAGAGTAGAAAAATAAAACAAGGTGACCTCTATGGTTAATTGGAAGACACCTCAATGCATTCAAGAACAAATAAATCTGCCCACGGGCACGCAGGCATGCAGACAGACAAGCCACAGGTGCTGGGAGCCACGTGGCCTGAGTTCCTACTTTGAACTTATGGTGAGTGCTATCAAATACAGGGCCTTCAACAGCCTCTCGCTACCTGAAACCTTATTCTTAAATCATTTGTTTATCTCACTGTACATATCGCATTCCTACCTGTTCCTCAGCCTATGTATCTCCAAAGAAATTGCGTTCTGGATGGCCCCAGGTGGGGTTGAGATGCAGAAAGATGGGCACGGGACCGTCTAAGACTTCATCACATCTATGTCTTGCTGAAAAGATAGACCCAAAGCCAAATGAATAAGGACTATTGGTCTTCCTGGAAGGAACATTTGGAGCCCCGCCTTTAGGAATGCCTTCTTGGTGGCCTTCAATAAGCCATATTTGGGAAATGCAGCTTGGAGGTAAAGGCAAGTTGATTTTGTTCAAGTTTGTCCATAAAAGTGGCTGTAAATAATGGATTTTACTCGGCAGCTGATGCACACGGGGAAAACCGAGACCGAGAGCAAAATATCTGACATGCTACCATACTCGCTGATCATCTTTCTCCAAGCTTTTCCCAAATCGTGAGATTTTCATTCCAAAGTATTCTCATTGAATATAAATTTCCAAATTAGTGACTTTAAGTTACACCCACCATACAGATTTAGCTCAAGTTCTTTTCTCATCATGAAGCTTTTTTTGAACCAGCCCTGTGACCTCTTCTGTCCATACTATATGTTTGCCATAATAACACATGTACTGTTGAGACAGTCTTCATACTTCCCAGACAGCCTACATCAAACAGCAAGCAAATGGTGGGTATGGCTAGAACCCAAACCACCTGACCCAGTTGTCATTCCAATAGAATCTTCCATCCTGTGACGTTCAGGGGCCACCACCTGGCCTGGTAGGAGGTTAGTCCTGGCATGAGGTTCAAGGCAAATGTGTACAGCGGGGAGTGAGGAGAGAGGAATTCTCGAGTTGGTGCACAAGGATTACACTTTATGTCTTCTGTGGAACAAATACAGAATCTGGGAGTAAAGGGACCCTTCTTCCAAACCTGAGGAATGCACTTTCCCACCTGCTCCAGGGATGAAACGTTCATTATTTCCAGCCAAAGTCTACCCAACCGCTTCTCAGAACTGATAATCACCCTTTTCATTCTGCTAAGCACCTGGCCTCTACTATAAACGTCTCTCCTTTCCCTGCCTATTAAGCAATCTTTAAAATAAACCCCATCACACTAACGGATGGGGTTGTTGGGTTCTCCGCAATCAGCTCACATCGGCAGCTTTCTCTTTAAACAACCGTGTCAATGATTGCAAAAGGAAGGAAGCCACCGGGGCAGATTTCGTGGGTGCTGACACGGGGGCCCCTCTCATAAATGCTGGCGTAATGAAGATTTAACCACAAAACATCTATAATGAGGGTTTTAAAGAGCCTATTCATGGTTTCGAACCTTTTTTCACCAGACTCTCTTTACCAAATTCTGCAGCAGGCAGTGAGGAGACTGTATTTATGGCTCATTAATAAAGATTGCTTTCTAAAAAGCATGTCTTTTACATAATCATGAAGACAAGGGAATCTTTAAAGGAACTCTATCCTTGCAAAAGTGACTGATGTGTCTGACCAGCAATGATTCCATCCTTAACTCGACGGAGGTTTTGTATTTGAATAATTCCTGCAAGTCTATCTCTGTGCAATACATTTTTGATTAGTAATAAATGGCACTAGTTATTTCATTTTCAGCCTACGCACTGATCTGATATGATTCTCTCTGCCTTTTCTATCCACGAATTCATGCTGGGAGATGATGGAAGAACTGGGATGACGCGGCACCGAGGGGATAATGGGAAGAAAGTGAACAGTGGTTGGAGCTGTCACTGGCAATTACTGGGCATGAGAACAATATGCGTCTTCCCTGTGTTTGAGGACAGGGAGAGAAATTTCTATTTTACACATGACTTGTCAAAAACTGATCCCAGTACCTCCCCCAAACGCCTGTTTGCCAGAATGTAAAATGGCACCGTTAAAAAGGCTTTATTAATATTTCTGAAGCTGTGTGAGTTTCTGAAGACTATTTCTAAGCTCCAGCCAATGTAATCATTGACCTTGACATTTGACTGTGAGGCTCCTTGGCTATTAATGCCCTCTAGTATTTTCATTGCCCCCTCATTGCTGCCACTGTTGACGCCACCTGCAGGACCCCCAGCAGCCACCACGGTGGGGGGCCTCACCGTGTCCAACAGACCAAGCTGCTGGGCACGCCTTACATCTCATTGAATCCTCTTAATATGGCGGTAAGTTCTCCATGGACCTTTTATACATGAGAAATCAGATTTAGGTAAGTTAATTAACTTGAGTAAGATAAAAGAGGTCAAAAGTTGGCTGTGGCTGGGATGGAACCAAGGCATTTTGAGGTCAAAATCCAAGGTTATTAACCAGCGCTGTGGAATTAAAAACCCGGTGGTCAAGCTCATTAAAACCGTATTGAAGGGTAAAGTATATAAATGCTGCATTCTGTTAAGAAATTCTAATAATAATGTCTCCGGGCTTTGGGGTAGTAAGTTCGAGCCAGTGTTGGGAAAGGCAAGGGCATTAGGTCTATGAAACTATGCAAAATAGCTCACAATCCATGTATTACTAGTTTTCATGATGTCTGTATTTTCTTTAAGTCCCTTAGAGATGGCGCCCCTCCATGTCTCAGGGCCGACTGCTCATGGTCAACCAGTGTTCACAGGTGTATGTACTTTAAGTTAGTGATTGAAATGTGCTAATAGAGTCACAGTCTGTTTTGTGTATTAGTGGAAAGAAGGACAGGACAGCAGTGTGATCGAGTGCATAAACTCTGAAGCCACATTTCCTGAGTTCAAATCCCAGCTCTTTCATTCTCTAGTTGGGTGACCTTGGCTACCTAGTCTCTGTAAGTCACTTTCCTCACATGTAAAATGAGTTTTAAAATCCTAAGTACCCATGTGCCTGGGTGGCTCAGTCAGTTAAGGGTCCGACTCTTGATTTCAGCTCAGGTCATGACCTCAGGGCCATGAGATCAAGCCCCGGGTAGGGCTCTGTGCTCAGCAGGGGGGTCTGCTTGAGATTCTCTCTCTCTCTGCCCCTCTCCCCACTCTCTCTCCCTCTTAAAAAAAATACCTACCCTCATAGGAGCTATGTGAGGATAAAATGAATCAGATTTATATAACACTTAGAACACTTCCCAGTTCCCGTAGTAAGCGCCAGGGTTTTCATGGGTGCCAAATGCTAAATACATAACAAACTGTCCCTGAGAAGGTCTGCAACTCTTTCGGATCAACCCCAAATTGCTAAGAACCGCACTGCTCTACAAAAGATAGATTGAGATATTTTGTGTGGTTGTTTCAGAGAAGCTTTTTAAATCCTTCTGGGTTCTTACTTGTGTTGTGGGTGGTGCAGAGCGCTGGGTAAATACTCTGTTCAGAGATGCCACTCTGCAGTGTGTTAGCAATCGATGTGCATACAATGTGCACTTAGGTGCCGAATCAAAGTCAGTGCAAACTCATACCATCTCTGGGGATTCACCTCTAATGGAAAGGCCATGTGATGCACAGAATCTAAACACAATGGACAAAGAAGAAATTTAAGGAAATGCATTTTTCTTTTCCTACTTTTTCATTTTTACATTTGGAGAAGTGAACCATTATTCTCTCTCTCTCCCTTTTTTTTTTTTTGGTTTCATTAACCCAGTTTATATAATGTTATTTCTCTCCCTGCCCATACATCTGTACAAGTAAATAATTCTCTCATCAACTGAATTTTAAACTCAGATTCTTCATTAATTGTTATTTTTCTTCTCAGGCGGAAACTGTTTATGCTCTGAATGCTGTTTGATAAGCCTCTGTATTTATTTGTATTCACAGATTCTGCTGCTGTCTACTAAAAGTAATTTCTTGGCAGCCTTGGGTGATTGCCGATGAAAAGGCTATGCGAGTAATTCCCCCCACAGGAAAGGGAGGAAGGATGCTGTTAAAACTCGGGAGAAGGGCTCCAACCCCGGCAAATAAGGAAATAATTAAAGGCAGGAAAAACAGTCGGGCTGTATTGTATCTCATGCAAATGAGAGAACCCCAGGATTCTCTAAGAAAACCTTCGCTGCCCCCCAACACACACATACCGGCACCAATGTGGACCAGAAACAGACACAGGAGCAGAACCCCCAAAATAGGCAGCAGGCAGCTAACACATCAGCGCCCCAAAGCCTGAGGACTGAGGCTCGGTGCCATACCCTCCCCACTTGGGCCAGCTGACAGTCCTGTGGGATTTGTCGACCAAGTCCGAACAATGAATGGGGACTCTGTGACGTGATACAGATAAAACGGGAAACATTTCCTACTTATGTTTCCTCTCCTGGGAAGGACCATATGGCCATCTTGGGTACGGGATCAGAAAACAAAAACTGTACATCTGACGTACACGCTGAAGAATGCCCTCCCTGTGTGTGTGTGTGTGTGTGTGTGTGTGTGTGTGTGTGTGTGTGGCGCCGAAGGGGACAGCCCAAGCCGTCCCGTCTCTGGCTGTCCTTTACAGTAGGCTGCAGGCTTACGTGGATGCCATCCTCAGTGTCCAAAGGGCATGTGCTTTCCCACATTCATTCCACAGGCCACCAGCAGACAAAGAGAGGCTGGACTACTTCTAAACAATTTCTTTAACACATCACCAAAAGCTCTTTTTTTTAAAGAGCAACGATTCTCAAAATTGAGTGCACGCTAACCCGAAGATCTTGCTAAAATTAAGCTGCTGAGCCTTATCCTCAGTTTCTGATTCAGCCTGTGTCAGGGGAGGCCAGAGAATTTGCACCTTTAACAGGTTCCCGGGGGATGCTGAGGCTTTCGGTGGTAGGGCTGCACTTTGAGAAATGCTGGTAGAGATTCATGCGAAGGGCCCGAGGTTTCCAAACTTTTCTGCACTAGAGAGCAGCTGAACCACTGAAGCCTGGCACCGTCCCCAGAAATTCGGATTTCGTTGGTATGGGGTGTGACCTGACCATTAGCATTTTACAAAGCTCCCTGTGTGATTGTGAAGTACAGCAAAGTCTGGGGCCTGGTATATTAGCTCTACCTCTCTCTACCTCTCCTCATGACTAATATCTAGCAAAATCCTGCAGAGCTTTAGTGCCCTTATTCCCTCATCCTTTTGTTTCACTGGCAGTTGGTAAGCAAAAGTCCCAAGCTTGGATCAGCGCATTCACTGCACTGGTAATTTCTTTAGCCATGTTGCTGTGCACCTCTGGAGAAAATATTGCAGTTGCAAATCCTGATGCATTGGTACACGACAGATTCACTGTCTCAGGTCAGCAGGGCCTTCCGATGTTTCTAATTGTCATGATACAAGGCCTGACTCAGTTCATTTATTGTCATGTTCATTTTCTCTCTCACATATGAGCTCTCCTTCTTCCTGTCTCATTTCTCATAATTTTCGTTCAAGCTCTCGCAACACCTTAAAATCTATTTCAGTGGTGCCCATCCTGGGGCAGGTTTGCCCTCCAAGGGACATTTGACAATGTCTGGAGACAATTTGGTTGTCACAAACGGTCATAAATGGTGGTGGATGTCTATGCTACGGGTATCTAGTAGGTAGAGACCAAGGATGATGCTGAACGTCATACAAGGCACAGGAAGCCCCCACGACAAGGAATTATTGAAGCAGGACATCAACAGAGCTATGGATGAGAGACACGAGCATCTCCACGCCACCTTTCCCAACTCAGCAGATGACAACACTTGAACTTCATAGAGAAAAGAGAGCCCGCTGCCCCCTCCCACCTCACCCTCACATATCCTATCATATTCTTACCTGTTCAGTTTGGTTTCTGTGGACAGGTATGAGTACCCATTAATGCACTGGTTTATTATTTTTTTCACATGGAAAATATTTTTTCCTGTGTCAGGTATTGTGCAAGGTGCTAGGAATAGAACACTGAACAAACTAGAAAGTCTCTGTCTTAAATGGTTTTCATGTCCAGTAGAAGAGACACACATTTAATTAAATAATCCCTCAAACAAATATTAATTACAAAATGTGATCAATGCTAAGCAAGCCTCTCACTGATGAACTTGACCTACTACGAGGAGTCAGAGAAAGCTTCTGAGAGACGGTGTTGGCTTCTGCTCGTGTTTGGCAAGCTGGGCAGCAAGGGTGGGGACGGGGATGAGGACCAAGCCTATCCGGAAGGGGCAGAATACACTGAGGTCCTGGGGCCTCATGTCTAAAGCAGGCCTCACTGGACAACATAAAAGACGGTTAGTGCTGTTGGAGAACAGATGAGAGGGAAAGACGCACAGATAAAACAGGAGAGCAATCCAGGGGGCGGTTCTTTAATTCTTTCATTCATTCCACATGTAAGTATTTAGTATTTCCTAGGAGCCAGGCCCTGCCCTAGACACGGGAGATTTGGCAGTTGAGGTTTTTTTTTTTTTTATCCTGAGTGGTAGAGATCATGAAGAAAAGGAGAAAATTATGTTTTGTGGTCACTGAAGAAGAGATGACTACATTGGAGAAGGGGCGCAGGAACAGGATGGGAGTGGTGAGTTTCCAGTTTTCCATAGGCCACTGACATTTGGGTAAACCTGAGAAGGATGAAGGAGCAGCCTACACCAGGGGAAACGCCTGTCCTGGAGGGGGGGCCAGACAGAGCAAAAGCCCTGAGGGGAAGCACGCCTGCTCAGTTCAAGGAAGAACGGTGAGCTTTGTGTGTCTGAGGCAGAATAAGTGAAAGGGGAGAACAAAAGCAGAAAAGGACCAAAAGGTAAGGGGAAACAGAGACTGACAGAGGGGATTAAAAATAGGACCCAACAATTATGCTATCTAAAAACACATGCACACACACACACACACACACACACACACACACTTCACTTTAAATAAAATGACATAGACAAGTTGCTAGTGAAAGGATGGAAAAGGATATGCCATGCAAGCACTAATCAAAGAAAAACAGAAGTGGCTACATTAATATCAGATAAAATAAACACTGAAGCAAAAAAAACAAAAACAACAACAACAACAAAAAAAACAATTTCCTAGTGACAAAGAAGAACACTGTGTAATGATTAAAGGTAAATCTACCAGGAAGACATAAGAGCCCTAAATGTGTATGCACCAAACAACAGAGCCACAAAATATATGAAGCAAAAAGTATCAAACTACAAGAGAAATAGACGTATTTACATTTGTGGGTGGAAACTTCAATACCCCTTCTCCACAATTGATAGAATGACTAGATAGAACATCACCAAGTATGTAAAATAACTCAACATCACCTACCAAGATCTTACTGACCGATTCCACCTAATGGCAGCAGAATCCAGTCTTTTCAATTGCTCATGAAATATAAACCCAGATCAACCATATCCTGCATGATAAAACAAACCTCAACACATTTAGAATAATTGAAATCATACAGAAGGTGTTCTCTGTCTGCAATGGGATTAAACTATAAATCAATACAAGAAAAATAAAAGGAAAATTTCCAAACACTCAGAAACTAGAGAACATATTGCTTAATAATCCATGGGTCAAAGAAAAAGTCTCAAGGAAAAAAAAAAAATCAATGAACATGAAAATACAAGACATCCCAATTAGGACACAACTAAAGCACTGCTGCAAAGGAAATTTATAGCATTCTACATATACATTAGAAAATAAGAAAAGTCTTAATAATATAAATTCCCATGTCAAGTATCTAGAAAAACATGCAAAATAAACTCAAAATCAGCAGAAGGAAGGAATAACAAATATAGAGCAAAAATCAATGAATGTAAAAATGGAAGAACAAGAGAGAAAATCAATGAAACAGAGTTGGTTCTTTGAAAACGTCAATAAAAACAACAGTTCTCCAGCAAGACGAATGGTGTGTGGGGGGGGGGAGATATTTACCAATATCAGGAGTGAAACAGGGAATATCACTACAGACCCTACAGATATAAAAATGACAACCAGGGAATACTATGAACAACTCCACATGCATAAATGTGACGGTATACATACAGTGTACTAATTCCTCAAAAACACAGACTAATACAATTCACCCAATAAGAAACAGATAATTTGAATAGCTCTATAAATAACAAGAAAATTGAATTTGTAACTTTGAAATTCCTGTAAAAGAAATTTCTAGGCACAGATGATTTCACTGAAGTATTCTCCCAAATGTTTGAAAAAAAAAACTAACACCTGTTCTATGCAATCTCTTCTAGAAAAAAGAAGAGGAAGGAGTACTTCCCAATTCACTGTATAAAGCTATTATTACTCTGATAGCAAAACTAACTGAAGACGTGCCATATCACTCACCCTCCTAAAAAAAAAAAGCAAAAAAGGATGAAAGAAAACCACAGACCAATATCCTGCATGTATATGGATGTTGAAAACCTTAATGAAATATTAACAAAGAGATATATTTAGCAATACATAAAAAATTATACACCATTTTAAGAGGAGTTAGTCCAGGGATGCAAGGTGGGTTAAATATTTGAAAATCAACCAATGTAATCAACCATATTAATAGGTTAAAGAAGAAAATCACATGATCGTATCAATCAATGCAGCAAAAGCATTTGACAAAATTCAACAACCATTAATGATAAAAAAAAAAAGCTCTTAGAAAACTAGGAATAAAGGCAAACTTTATTTGATAAAAAGCAAATACAAAAATGCGGGAGGTAACATTATACTTAAAGTTGCAAAATTGAATGCTTTGCCTCCTAGGATGAGGAACACAGTGAGGAAATAGTTCTCATTACTTTTATTTAACATAATGCTGGGAGTTCTAGCCAGTGTACTAGTGCAAGAAAAGGAAATAAAAGGCATACAGATGAGAAAGAAAGAAAAGCCATACAGATCAGAAAGGAATAAGAGAAAATAAGAGATACAGATAAGAAAGGAAGATGGTGTATGATACCATTGTCTACATAACAAACTTCAACAGAAATCTATGAAAAACCTCCAAGAACTAAAAAAGTGAGCCCAGTAAAGTCACAGTTTAGCAGGTCAATATACAAAAATCAAATCGATTTCTGTATACTAACAATAAACCCATCGGCACCAAAAATAAAAATACATAACATTTACAATTGCTCAAAAAAAGAAGTACTTTGTTGTGTATCTAATAAAAGCACACAAAGGACTTTTATACTGAAAACCACAAACCACTATTGAAAGAAATAAAAAAGAAAGTTCTATATAAATGAAGGGACATACAATGTCATTGGATCGGGAGACTCAGTCTAGTGAAGAAGGCAATTCTCCCCAAATGGCATACAGAATTAACACAACTCTTACCGAAATCCTAGCAAGAATTTTTTTGTAGACTTAGAAAAGATTATTTTTTAAAATTATGTGAAAACAAAAAAGAACTAGAAGAGGTAAAACAATTTTGCTAAGGAGAAAGTAGGATGAATTACCCAATTTCAAGACTTATTACATAGCTACAGTAATCAAAATCACATGATATTGTCAGAAAGATAGATCCAAAGGTCCTTTTTTGACAAAGGTGCAAAGACAATTCATTAGAGGAAAGACAGTCTTTTCAACAAATGGTGCTTGAGCAATTGGACTTGTCTAAGCAAAAAACAGTAACAAAAAACAAAACCCCTTTGACCTAAGGTTTAAAAAAAAAGAAGCTCAAAAGGGATCACACACTTCAGTTAAAATATAAAACTATAAAACTTTTAGAATAAAAATATAGGAAATCTTTGGAATCTACAGCAAGTCAAATAGTTCTTAAGCTTGACACCCAATGTATAATCCATGAAAGAAAAATTAATAAATTAGATTTTCTCAAAATTAAAGACTTTTACTCAATGAAAGATCAACCCAGCCAAACTGGAAATGGACAAAAGCAAGAGAGAGGTGTTTCCTCAGAGAGGATGTACAAATGGACAATAAGCACATGAAAAATGTAGCGTATTATTAGCCACGAGAGAAATGCAAATTGAAATTCCAACTAAATATTGACTCGAACTCATCAGAATGGCTAACATAAAAAATTAAAAAAAAAAAAAAAACTAGGGGAAACACTAAATTTTGGTGAGGAGGCAGAGACACCAGATCACTCCTACACTGATGGTGTCATGGGACAGCTACTCTGGAAAACAATGTGGCATTTCTTAAAAAAACTAAACATGCAACTATTACTGTATGACCCAGTAAGTTCCCTCCTGGGCGTTCACCCCAGAGAAATAAAGATGTATGTTCACACAGAAAAAAACTAAGCATGAATGTTCACAGCAACTTTACTGGTAATGGTACCAAACTGGGAACAACTCAGAGGTCTGTGAATGGGTAAATGGTTAAACAAAGTACGGTCCATCCACATGACGGAGTACTACTCAGCACTAAAGAGCAGGGAAATATGGGTACACGCAACAACCTGGTTGTATCTCCAGAGAACTACGTTGACAAAAAAAAAGCCAATGTCAGAAGGTCACATTATTTATAATTCCATTTAGATAACGTTCTTAAAAATGACCAAATATATTTCCATGATGGCTAGAGAGGGGGACAAACCAGGAGAGACTCTGGACTCCGGGAAACAGACTGAGAGTTACAGAAGGGAGGGGGGTGGGGGGATAGGGTCACTGGGTGATGGGCATTAAGGAGGGCACGCGTTGTGGTGAGCACTGGGTGTTACACGCAACTGATGAATCGTTGAACACTACATCAAAAACTAATGTACTGTATGTTGGTTAATTGGACATAATAAAAAAAAAAAGACCAAATATAGATCTGGAGCACAGGTTAGTGATTGTTAGACTTGAGGAGAAGTGGGTGCGGCCATAAAAGGGTAAAATGAAGGTCTTTGTGGGGATATCAGTGTTCTATGTCTTGACCCTATCAGTATCAATATCCCGCTCTTGATATCGTACTGCGGTTGTGCAACACGTCATCTCTGGAGGAAACGAGGTAAAGGGTATGTGGGATCTCTCTGGCTTATTCTTTATAATTGCAGGTGAATCTACAATTATCCTAAAATAAAAAGTTTAATTAAAAAAGTATTTAACTCCGTATTAACATAGGGCTATGTTGGCACACCTCCTATAGGGCACCATGACTGCTAACCCCCTTCTGCCCTCCTACCCCCGCCTCCCTCCAGGAAAAACAGAGCTTTACTTTGAGATGTGGCTTCTCCACTGTGAATCCCACTCAACGAGCCAATGCCATGTCAGCCACTGCAAGATGAAAGTTTGCAGTGCACCATTTATGATTCGAGTTGGCTTTAACTTTACTAAAAACGGAGGGAAAAATCACAGCAATGATGTGTTTTATTTAGGAATTCTCAACTTCATTTTTCTTGACTTTTCATACTCAATATCATACTGTGAGATAATTAGTTGCCAGATATTCTGAAAGAATGATAAATAAAATGATACGATATTTAAACTTTTTAAAGAAGATGAACACAATGGTTGATTTGCTTACAGTTGTGTTTTTGGAAAGACTGTGTCTTGTCCAGATGATGGTGCTTGAACAGTGTTCTTAAGTCATGCGAGAGCAGGAAATTCACTCTGGGTCATGCAAAGTCAAAGGTGGAGCCTTATTAATCACATTTTTAAATTTTTTTTCCCTCAGGCCAGTTATCATTGCCACCAACTTCATCACCAAACATTTAATGGAAGAATTCGTAGTCTTCATGGCTTCATAGCAATGCCAGAAATCCCTAAAAGGCCAAGCAATCCTATGGCACCAGAAATTGTTGAACAAACTCCATTTATTCATGAAACACCTGTTTAAGCTATTAAAGGGACATAATCATTAAGAAAAGACTGCTTTCAAAGTGCCAGCTAGCCCCTCTTACTACAACGTAAGTATTTTTAAAAGAGCTTATCAGAAGGGTTCACAGCCAAGAAATTTTCTCATAGGTTGTGTACAGGAATTGTTTAAGTTGTAATTATTAACATGGTAAGGAAATTAAAATGAATGAAAAGTAAGTTAATTTCTAGGGGTCATAAAAGCAACATCTCGCTAAGAGTCCAAAGAAATCTACAACACCCATATTTGATAGAAACCGAGTGAATAACAGCACGGTCAGAGACAGGAATCACCCTGAACCCAGCCGTGGTTCTGCTCTGGCTTACGAACACTGACCTTGAGGCTTCTCGAATTGGGAAAAATAAGGAAAAAAAAAAAACCCACAAAGAACAGACAACAAGTAATGGAAATAAAATTCTTTTTCTTGCGTCCTGTTAGCTTGTAAAGTGTGCTTTATCATTTCTCCCCGGGTATGAAGTCTTTCGTCAAGCTGAAGAGCTTCGAGGGGGAAGAACGTAGAGAAGCAGCTTCTCGAGAGCAGCTTTACCCTGTGCACCTGCACACGCTCGTAGGCGCCAAATCACAGGGACCACAGCACACGCAAGTGACCCTTCACGAAGCACCAAGTTTCCCCAGCCCTCAGAACCGCAGGAAAACCCGTACGTTTTCACATTGAACACTGAAAAATGAATTCTCATTGCCTCGCTCGCTCTCTCTCTAACATGCACCCCGTACTGGGGATAATTTGGTCTCTTTGTAGGTTACCAGGGCGTCCGGAAAGGCTACTGTTCCCTATTTGCCGATGACCTAGAACAGATCGATAATCACCCCGTTACACTTTACAGAGCATTTCATACATCTTAGCGACTCCGCAAATGTAGTTTATTGACTGCTTTTATTTCGAGCCCATGTCTTCTACAGGCTGAGAGTGCTGACCTGGTTCGGGGGTGATGGCAGAGGAGGAGTGAAGTTGATGGTCTCACAAAACACAGGAGCCTGGAAGGATCGAGCATGTCAAAGAAGGAAGCAAATTTTAAGACATCTTCTCTACGGAGATGACTCTAAGGCTCTACTCTAAACTTCACTTCTGAGCTCTGGGAGAGGCTTAGCTTAGGAAAGGTGCATGGTGGGGGACGAGGGGGGGTCACACCAGGGTGGCTCAGTCGGTTGAGTGACTTGATTTCAGCTCGGGTCACGATCTCAGGGTTGTGAGATCGAGCCCCGTGTGGGGCTCCACACTGGGCGTGGAGCCTGCTTGAGAGTCTCTCTCTGTCTCCCTCTGCCTCTGCCCCTCCCCATCCCTGCTCATGTGCTCTCTCGTTCTCGTTCTCTAAAAGAAAAAAAAAAGCTTAAAAAAAAGAAACAAATGTGCACTAGGCAGCTCCACCTTCCTGTTTCCATTGCACTTGACCCGTGCACCTAAACTTCAGGTGCTCTCTTCGCCTCTGGTTTCCCCGTCATGTTACTTAGTGGCACCTTTCTCCCTAAGCCCTGATGGGAACATAGACTCTTCTTGGACTCTGCATGCTCTTTCTCACATTTTATCCATTCGTTACCTAATCCTGCAGACTGTATTCGTTCTCTATAAACTGTCTTATCTTGTTTGCTTCCGTCACTGCTGTCCCACTGCCGTCCTTCATCAGCCGGGCCTCCTACGGATGGTAGGTCAGTCTCTTTCCAGCTCTTTCCAGCTGTTCCTGGCCATCTGCATGCCATTCCATCACTCTCCTGATGGATACCCTCAGCGCCTCTCCAATCAGCTGCAGACTTAAGCACAAACCCCTCACTGGACTACCTACCCTAGCCTTCTGCAATGCTGACATTTCTGAAAACACACTTCTGGGTCCTGCTGGTTCCTGACCTATTTGTCAATTAACCGAACCCCACCGCCCAGCTCCCATGAACATCCGTTTCAGCCTTGGGGACCAGTTTCAAATGCCACACCCTCTTTTGACACCTTGCCCTGGTCTGTAAGTTTTTCTCTAACTTCCCTTAGACTACAGTCATTTGTGCTGGGCTCTTTCCCTTTCTTCTAGATTGTAAGCTTCTTGATGACAGATATAATTTAAAATCTTATTTTCTCAAACAACTAGATCTGAGAATTCAATATAGTGGAAAGTGTATATTTATTTAAATCAGTGAAATGAATTAAGATGGAAGTAATACTAAAGATTTTTATTTTTTATTTTCTCTAATGGTGTCAGCTTTCTCTTATTCAGCTTTCAAACGTTACTTCAAAAATTGCTGCCTACCTGGTCAAAAGCATGTCTTTTAGTTTCCATGGAAGATTATTGTGTTTGAATATACATATACAAAGTTGGTTAGAGCTCGGTTTCCATAATGTCTATAAATGCAGCAACAACAAATACTCATTTGTTAACAGCATTAATTCAAACAGACTCTCCAAGGTAAACCAATAACTGATTTGGGGCTAGAACTACAAACAGAAATAAAATTGAAGCAATCGTCAAGTTTTTTCCTGCTACTGTGCTACAATTTTAATTTTTACCTGTAGTAACAATTTCTACCCTTAAGGCTAGAGAACAATTTTCACAACATATTTATTCTTCCTCCTCATCAACAGATATTCATTGGGCAACTGGACACCAGGGATCAAAAATTATCTCCATTTTTGCTGTTAAGTCTACTCGAGTTGGAATCAAAAGACAGACTTGAGACTCACTACAATACATGTTAAATTCTCCAGGGAGGGATTGGAAAATTTCTAGCTTGCCACCCAGACAAAGGAGGCAACAGCTTTCTGTTTCAGGGCCTGAAAAGGCACAGGGTGGTGGGGCACCATTTTGAACTTAGAGACCATGGTTCTATTGAACTTGAACCCAAGGAAGACAGAAGTCAGTGACTCTGCAGAGCTGAGAACAAGGAAGACAGGAGTCAGTGGCTCTGCAGAGCTCGGGTCCAAAGAAGATAGGAATTGAATGTCAACTGGCTGAATGGGCCAGTCCATGGAGGGTACATGCTACTGAGATTTTGGGATTTTAAGCAGGGCTCAAGATTTGGGAAGATCTCAAGCAAGGGGCTGCTTTAGACTTTACTGCAGAAATAGCACTCTGTGACATTGGGGCAATAGGGCAGAAGGGTGTGAATGAATGAGCCCCCATCTTAGGGGTGATCAATGAAAAGTTCATCCCCACTTAATGGTGGGTCAGCAGCATCAATAGATAACTCCTCACTCAAGACACAAGAAAGGGTTCCATCTGGGGCAAAGCTTTGTAGCAGAAGAGAGGAAGTTATATCAAAGTGACACTTAGTCACATTTTAAAGTATGGAAGTACTCAAGTACTTCTCTCAGCTGGGCTATGTGGGATTCATCCCAGATGGGTGAGTGCCTGTCCGTGTCCCAGACGAGGTCAGAGGAGGAAATGCCACAACCACACGGGCTTGCAATGTTACACAGACCTCAGTCTGGAAATCCCTTTGGTCCAACCTAAATTTATTTTCCTGTAGTTTAATCTGAATTCCTTTTTCCCATCCTTGGGGAAGGTAAGGAACAGATGGTCATAAACCACCAGATAATGACCCTTTATAGACTAGAGACACATATTAAATCATCTCCCCCAGCCAGCACTTCCTGAGCTGAACAATAGAAACTTCCACCAGTTTTATTCTTGGATATGTGGTCCGAAATCTGTGCCTTTGTTTGCTTATGAAGACCGACCGGTTTCTTCTCTTCTTGCTTAGATGTTTATTCACAAATAGGACAAGAGTCTTTAACAAATGGATAATGGTGTCCAAGTGCAATAGAAGCATGTCTTTGGGGAAACTCTATCCTGTAACAGTTGAGTGTCCTCTTATGTGAGACCACTGGGATCTTCACAGACTTTTGGTAAATTTCTTCTGAGCCATTTTCCAGTCTTATGTTGGTGAACTCTGAACTTTTTGCCGTTGCTACGGTTGCAGTAGGACTTTGCTTCGCTTCTTGGGATCTCTCTGCCCCTTGCCATGGACTTCTGGCATTTTTCTTCTTCTTCGGCATTGCTTGACAGTCATTATTTATTTTACCTTGAGTTACAGTCAGAAAGCTCTCTCAGCCCCACACCCTTTGGAAAGTGTCATGGATTTCTCCCTATACCAGGCTTCTCGGGCTCAAGCTGAGACCTTTTTGTGTCTGCTGTTCCCCGGCCCAACTCATGCTTCCAAGCTCCCTAAAAGAAACACTGAAGGTCAAGTGATGATATTTATGGAGGGCTCACTTTGGGCCAGACACTGGGATGGGCCAAGGGATTACTGTGACTCTTGCAATCAATCTCTGTTCTCTGGGAGCTCAGCCCTGTAGGGGTTCGTCTGGCACATTCTTCACAGGGGCTGGATGCAGAAGAGAATCTCAGCAGCGTGAACTCCAGGTTGATTATGTGAGATTCGAATTATTCCCGAAGCTATTTGAGGAACAAGATATGTTAATTTCCACCTATGTCATCGCTGCAAAGGTTGAAATGCATGCTGACTTCCTAAGTCTATTAACAGCCCTGATTTTGAAATAAGTTAAGCTTTTTAAATACTCTCTTCTCATGAGATTGGTGTTCAATAAAATATACTGAACAGGACAATTCTGGAATGAACAGTTGAAATATGCCAAGGATAAATCCAAGAGCCCCTACATAACTCCTAACCACCTATTGGAAAAAAAAAGTAACCCCCCCTTTTTCTTTTGTCCTCTCAATCCTCACGATCTCTCTGGATCCTTGTAGGTTCAGACACCCAAGAAGAGACTCAAAGGAGCACTCAGAAGTTTTCCCTGGTCTTGCATTCACACGACCATCATTCTGGAGGGGGTAGTGACCTTCCTTTCCCTGGGCACTCACCATGACCCAGGCAGGCACGGGCTGCAAACTTCGTGTCTGGGACTGAGGTTCACTGCCAGTCACATGAGGAAGGGAGGGGGGTGTCTCTTAGTCAAGAGCTTGCCCTGAGGGAAGGCGGAGTCAGAGAGCAGGAGGTGTGATCCGTAACCACTTATCAGGACTGACCAGGTACAGTCGCCCAGAACCACAGGTGTCTTTGCCTGGGAGCTGCTTCTAGTCTTAAGTGACAGGGACCTTGGCTGGAGCCTCGGAGAGGGGAGCAAATAGAAGTCTACCTCCTTACCCCAGTAGAAAACTCTGAGAGTGTAGGGGTGAGTACCTGAGTACTCCCCAAGTACTCACCCCTTCACCAAGTACAGCACAAAGGGCTACAAGTGAGACCCCTCCCCTCCCCTCCTTGGGACCAGGAGTTTGTGAGTGCATAATCTTGTCCTTAGTCGGTCCCACAGAATGTGAGGTGGGCAGGACAAATCCCAAGTCACAGGTAAGGCGTGGCAGCTGACTGTGGGCTGGGCACCATGCCTGGGACACTTCTCCTCCTCATCTGTGGGCAGCTCTGGGCTGGAGCACGGGTCTGGGGGATTCCCCGCTGGCCTTGTCAAGGAGCCAGGATCTGTCTGGATTGAAGCCATCTCTTTCTTCTGGAACCCACAGACCCAGAGGGGGACCAGGACTCCCAGTCCAGCCTCTAAGACTAACAAGCAAGTTTCCTATTTCCTCTGGTCTTGGTGAGATGTTTATCCCCCCGTAGAAGTGACTTTGGTGCTGGGCTTTTGTTCTAGAAGATGTCAGCCTGGAGTTTTTGTTTGCTTGTCTGTTTCCTCCAATGCATCCTTGTTTGGGTTCCCAGCCATATTCCCCCCCTCTGCTTGTTTGCTTGAGAAACACTGCCTGTGTTGTTTCCCTCATCCCTGGCACGCACTTCGGATTGTTCACATCCTGGGGTGCTGGAAGGGCCTGTGGGGCAGACGCGCAGAGCCGTGATCAGGTTCCTGGGGCCACCGAAGCGACCGGGGCAGCACCAGCTCAGCTCTGGACAGACAGACAGACGACGGACCTAAGTTCCTGCACAAAAGTTGGCCCGATTTGATTTCTGCTACAACAGTCCAAGGTCTTGCGTGTCTCAGCAAAGGGAAGTGGATATTTACACCTCCCAGCCCCATGTCTGCAAGCCGTCCTCCCTAACTCACATGCAGCCCCGCCCTAACTCACGTGCACGCCCCCCCCCGCCCTAAGTCACGTGCACACCCCGCCCTAAGTCAGGTGCACACCCCGCCCTAACTCACGTGCACGCCCCGCCCTAAGTCAGGTGCACGCTCCCCACCCTAACTCACGTGCACGCCCCGCCCTAAGTCAGGTGCACGCTCCCCACCCTAACTCACGTGCACGCCCCCACCCTAACTCACGTGCACGCCCCGCCCTAAGTCACGTGCACGCCCCGCCCTACATCACCTGCACGCCCCCACACTAACTCACGTGCATGCCCTGCCCTAAGTCAGGTGCACGCCCCACCCTAACTCACGTGCACGCCCTGGAGGGGGGGACACTTCTTACCCACATTGTTTCTGCTCTTTTGCTATTTTTTCCCTTTTTAATAAAGGTCACATTTTATTAAGACAAGAATAGCTTGAGGTTTTTGAAACTCCTGTCTCATCTATTCTTCCAATGCCTTTGAGATTCAGCTGAACATCTAAACGTAAATTTTTAAATAATTAATTTCCTATTATAAAAATTGTAACCTCATGATAGCAATTTTGAAAAACTAGGAAAGTGCAAAGAAGAAAATCACCTTTCGTCCCACCACCCGAACATAACAACCACCAGTTATATTTACATACTTCTGATCATTTTTAAGGCACAGGCATGTCTATTTGTAAAAAAAAATAATAATAAATGTTTTCATGGTTTTGTTTCAGTAATTTACTTGTTTTGACAGTTAATATTTTAGGTATTTAAAAAATATTTTATAGAGAACTTTACATAAACGTTCACTCTGTATTTTTATTTTTAGCGTTATTTCCATATAATAAAATGGACCAATTTTCAGTGTTCAAATATATTCACTTGTGGAGCTACGACAACCAAGATGAAGAGCATTCCCATCACTTTGAAAAGTCACTCTGTGTCCCTGTCCCTCCTGGTCTCTCCACCCTGTTTCAGGCAACCACTCCTCCAATTTGTCACTATAAGAGTTTTACGTAAATAGGATCATGCAATAGGTATCCTGTGTGTCTAGCTTCTTCCACACTGCATAATTCTGTCATGTGTAAATAACCACGTATTATACTGACATTACTGCATAATTCTATCATGTGTAAATAACCACGTATTATACTAACATTACCCTCTGAAAATCTGCATTCTTCCATTTTTTAAACCTATCATGAACATTTCCCATATCACCAATTATTCGCTTAAAAGTTAATTTTCAGTGACTACATAGTCTTCTGTTTCAGGGATGCACCATAGTTTATCTCCTAGGTAAGACCTTTTGATTCATTGCTTCTGCTGTTTCAAGAGTTTGCTCCTATAACCAGGAATGATTATTCATGCATACATAGGTTTGCGTACATGACCTAATTTCTGTGGCATAAATTTCGGCGAAAGGATTTGCTATATTAAAAGGCAGGCAAGTGCTCAAGGCTTTTGATGCATATTGTGCCAATATACTCTCCCATAAGCAGCATACAAAAATATATGGGGGGAAACAATATTTTGAAGCTGGAAGGGAGCCTGGAGAAAAAAAGCTGGTTCAGTGGTCCTTGACCACTGGGGGGCACACTCGGGGACCTCTCTTCAACCGCACGTGCATTTTATTCTCATTTGGTATTTGTGAGGCCGGAGAGCTGCTGGTTCCTCTTTTAGGTCCTGCAGATGACTCGGTCACACATGCCACATTAAAGAGTCACCTCGTTTTTGACAGATGAAGAAACTGAATCCCGGAGAGGCTAATGAAAGCCTCCTGATCCCGAAGCTCTTTCCCCTCCACTGGGGTGAACTTCCCTCTACACCAGTCACCCCTTATGTGCAAAGCAGCGTCAGTAAACCAGCAGCACAGCTCGCTCTCCCCTCGGGAGCTGAACGGGGGAGGCCCTCCCCGGGGGCCCTACACCTCCAAACAGCCCTGGAAGCTAATGAAGTTGATAAAAGTGCCGGGACCCCCTCAGCGGGCTCTCCACATGAAAGGGACCCTGGAAAAGATGTAATCCAAGAATCTTCTTGGAAAGTATGGCTGAGATCTGACGGTGGTCTTCCCTCTCCAGGCCACACCAGCCTGGGAGGAGAGAATGGACTCAGAGCAACAGGAGATGCCACACACAACACATCCTTGACCGTGGCCACCTCGGCGTCTCTGAGCCGGGCGAGCGGCTCTCACCTGATGGTAACTACAGAGACCACACAGCCCTGCTTCCTGGAGCTCTGTCTGATGGAGATGTGAGGGAGTCACTCCATTCCTGCTTGCCGTCCTCCCACGGGGGCTGGACAGGAGTCTGGAGAGCAGCCTTGTGCGTCTGGACTCCTCTCCTTTCCAGTAAGTTCTTTCTTAGGAGCCCCTGAAGTAAACAACCCCCCCTAGAAACCAACAGTTGGCCCATCTTCTCCAGTGTTCTCCAGGCATGCCAGCCTCCTAGGGACCCCGGGGGGGGGGGACCCGTGTGACTGTCAGAGTTGGGGTGCCCTATTTACACTCAAGACATTCCTAGACATGGTGTCCAGCACGCCATCAATCCCCATAATCACAGCATTTCATGTGCAAGTAATCAGGATTTCAGATGCAAATTATTATAAAGCCAAAGCAAAATACTCCTAAAGAGGGCATTTAAGCTACAGCTAATAACTGACAATAAGAATTTTTTCTACACACAAGTCCTCAGAAACCAGTTAAAAGGAAACGTCTTCATAAATCATGGCAGGAGCAGCTGCCTGACCAGGAGCACCTCAAGGATCAATCCTCTTGGGAGGATATATTTGCCTCTTCCCACAAGAGCTTCATCACCGTTGACCCCCCAGATCCACACGTATTCATGTCTTTATCCCTGTTTACAAATTGATATGAGAGGCCTTCATCATCAATCACTTTTCCTTCCCGAATGACTGACAAATTAATTATATTTTAATGGAAACTCTTGTTATCTAGTGGACTCAAGACCCTATTTGTAGAATGAAACACATTTCACCAGTTTTTAAAAAATTGAGGACATCAGAAAAGAGATGGGGGAAATTCTTCACTGTGGAGGTCCACGAAATCCCATGCAGCTACCTGACTGATCTTAGCTGATACAACTTCCTGAAGCCATAATTTCTGTTATGCAAAAATGTTGCCTTCTCTGTTTTCCTAAAACTGGACTTAATTTCTACCTTGAGACCTGTTTCTGTAGGCTCCTCCAAGGTGACTTAAGTCGCTCAGTGATTTCTCCATCATTTAAAATTCCAACACTGCCAAATTCAGGAACCCTACCTTGTCCCAGCAGTGGACCCCAGCTGAAACATTGCAGCATTGGTGACAAGAGGAAATGACCAGATTATCAAATATTTTCTCCCCAAATCTTTGCATCTCTCACCTAAATCAAATCTTTTAAGTTTAAAATGAGTATAAATTTTGAGGTTTGGGGTCCCCTCCCTCCACCACTGGACAATGTTGGCCTCATGTCTCCAAGCTAAGGTTGTGGGGGGGGAAGTAGATAGGTTGTAGGATTAAGGCAAATGCAAGAGAAATGCTCCATTTTCTGTGGTATTGATGTCATAGATTATCTTACCATATAAGCTTGATCAAGGCTCATGAAGGTGACATGAGGACAAGCAAGCGGGGGCCACGGTTCTCCCTGTAGCCCCTCCTAAGACCTCTGCAGTCTCCTGATTCCTGGGGAAACAGGCAGATTTCTGTCGGCTCCCCGTAGAGTGTCCTGGGGATGGGAGAAGTTGTCCCTTTGGTACTGGCTTCCTCCAAGATGTGAAGCCTGCCTCATCTAGCCCAGGTCAGAAGGCAGCTTCCCCCTTAGACTTCCCCTACCTCCATAACTCCCCTTGCCGGGTCTCTGTGCACAATACCTCTAACCTCACCTCCTTCCGCATCGAGATCCCCGCATACAAATTCTGTCCTTCCTAAATGGTATTATTAGTTCATAATTTTTTTTCCCCTCCCTCCTGATCTGACTTTTGGGAATGTTGCCATGTCTCCCCCATTATTTTTCTTCCGCTTACCACACTTCTGACAAACAATACGATGTTGGGATGCATACTGCAGTTAGCTGCTGATGGACCTTTCTCTTCTGCAAGATGGTGAGTTCCTTAAAGATAGGGACCAGATCAGATTCCGCACTAAAAGCCAGCACACTGTTCAGAGCCTAACACACAGCAGGTGCTCAATGCATGCTCAGTGCAGAGCATATGAAGTTATCTTTTCTGCTAATAAAAGAATGCCAGGTACACCTGGGGGGCTCCGTAGGTTGAGCATCTAACTCTTGGTTTCAGCTCAGGTCATGATCTTGGGGTCCTGGGATCGAGTCCAGCATCAGGCTCCTTGTTCATCAAGCAACCTGCCTCTCCTTCTCCCTCTGCTACTCCCCCCTCTTGTGCTCTCCCTCTCTCTCAAATAAATAAATAAAATCTTTAAAAAAAAAAAAAAGGAGTGTCAGATATCCTTTTAAAAGTCTCATCTGCTTATTGTGCATATAGTCAAGGTGAACGCCAAAGGCAATCTGCAGCCATTTAAATAATTTATCACTAATTACTGATTTGCTGTAAGAGGGGATATTGTCTAATCCTCTTCCAAGCAATGATTCAAGGCCCCCAGATCAGGCGACTTCAGACTCCCACAAGGAGCTGAGAGTCAGCTCCCTGCCTGAGTGTGTCAGAAGCTGCTGATTTATTAATGTCACAATACAGCCACACCAGCAAAACGGTTTCCTTGCTACACTCCAGTTCCTCCCCCACCCTCTGGAATCAAGCTGCACAATAGGTATTGTGGACTAAAGTCCCTGCTTGTGGTGCATCTGTTACCAAATACACAGAAATCAAGAGGTGATCGAGGGGAGAAGAGAGCAGAATGTCAGTTTTCTACCCAATATCTGCAGTGTGATTAGACTCAAGGCATAGCAAAGCCCTTTGTGGGCTTGTAGATCCCGTTCAGATTCTTTGAATTATATATTAACTCCAACTTGGAGTTGAGTAAGCTAACATTTGTCTTATGAAGAATTTGTTTGGTGTAACATCTGATGGGTAGAAGACAGAGAAATAGCACCTAAATTCTAAAAATCTGAAAATCTGCAACTTAGGCCACTCTTTGTCTGATTATGTTGTCTCATGAAAGGTACTCGCAGCAATGAGAAACACTTAGCGGTATTTACTGGAAGGAATTAAAAATAGGTTAAACCAAGTCTCCAGATTCAGCTCATTTTGGAAAACAGAAAAACAGCCAGAATCTCACCAGCCCCCAAACTGTAAAATTGTGAATGCTATTGAAAATACTAGGAAGTCATGTTTTCCATTGTGTTTTCATGTTCATGTTTAAATATTTACTGAACACTCCTGATTCACTCATTCTGACTCCCTGAAAATACAAAAAGATGTGACTCAGTGCCAAACCAAAGCTAAAGTCAACTTAGCTGATGAAGTCTTGTTAAATAAACTTAGTGAGATATTATCCATATTCAAAATGTTAATAAATACCAACTGACCTTTACTAGGGTGGAGTTAAAGAAAATACTGTTCCATATTAATGACTTTTCCCACTAATGAATAACAGCTACTTTTCACCAACTAGAGAAACATGACTCAGAGGTAGAACTTTAGTTAGAATGTTTAATAATTTCTAAGACTATGTCAATAAAACAATCAGAAAAAATTGATATCTGTGCAGCTAGCCGTGATTTTGCAATTTTCCCCATAATCATCCCTCTCCCCGAAACACAGCACCATTATTCACTGTATCTGACTGACTTTTAGGACTTATCTAATTTGATCCTGCCACCTTATAAGAATTATTCAGTCCCCTCTCCCAGAACATCATGAGCCACATGGATGCAGCAGAGCTCAGTGGCTGGAGCTGGAGTTTTAATCTTAGCTCACTCTTTATGGGCTGTGTGGTCCTGAGGAAGTTCCTTAACCTCTCTGAGCCCTAGTTTTCCCAACCTGTGAAATGAGGTGAAGGATCTTTGCTCTTCTTTGAGAATTAAATACAGTTCTATAAATGAAGTGCTTACTGTAGGATAATAATCAATAAATGATATTTAGTAAGTGATTTTTATGGAGGATCAAGTCTTAGGTTGTGCCTCTCCTTCTGCATCACTAGAGACAGACTGGTGTCAACAGAAGAAGCCAAGAATCATTCAAGTAATTGTTTGATCATAGCTACGTTAGGTAGTCAAGGTCACTCTCAGAAGGTGGGTAGGAGGGATGGAACGCTGTAAGAGGAAGAGTTTTGTAAATATCCAAGAAGAGTTTAATCTAAAATCTTAATGAGGGGACAGTCTCATTGCTCCGGAAGAACAAATGTTTATTGGGGACCTCAGTGTGCAAGGCCAGACACTATCGGAGACATACAGAAATTCATTTAGTTAAGTGTTGATTTTGTCTCTACACTGTGTTGAGCACTGCCATGTCCTGGAGTAAGAACGGTGAATCACAGAGTCAAACATAAAAAAAAATATAAGAAATATAAAGAGATCACTCTTTTCTTCAAGGCACTTGCTATTTATTTAAAGATACATGAACATTTATATTTCAAAAAGTAGAAAAACAATAATTGCAATAAAGGATACAAGAAATGTGACCAGGCGACTGGCAGGAACCCATGGTGTCCAAGAAACCGGAGTTCAAATCCAGATTCCGATAACACCTTTGGACCCCGGACGAGAGGCCTTTAACTAGAGTCTCATATTCTTACGTGTGAAATATGCCTATTTTATAAATATGCTTTCTAAAGTTGCTCTGATGGCTCAGCGGAATTCTGTGTGGAATCCTTTCGGGGAGTGATGGGGACACATGTATGTTTGCATTGAGGAGGACACCAGACCAGCACCTCCAAGGTTGGTAGGATCTGGCTAGACAGACAAGGAGAAAGAATGTACTCTGGGCCAAGAGGAGAGACAGGAATTCGGGGGAAGTACAGGAGTATCTGGAAGAAAGAGAGTTGACCGATTTGGCTACTGCAGAGTTCATGCGCTCAGCAGCTAGAGAAACAACTCTGCGGACAGGTGGGCTCTGGGTCCCGCACGGAGGAACCTCTGAGAGGAAGACCATGGAAGACAGCGGCAGACACTGAAACACAGATGGTCAGGTGAATTTCTCAAGGTTATACCATCGACAGTGCAAGGAGAATCCCCATGTCCTTCTGGCACTCTGTCTCCCCAACGGCCTGGCCAGTGGTTCAGATGACATCTTGTCATACCCCTGGACAATTCCTATCTGAACACTCACAGCCTGGTAGACATTTGTCATAATATCCAGCAGATATCCCACCCGGCCCTCTAGTTTAAGTGTTGCGTTTATGGCGAGAGAAAGTAACTCTAAAACAACCAAGGGGAATGAAAAGCAAGGGGCTATTTCTCAAAAATGAGACGGTGCTTTGCAAAAATGAGCTGCCTTTATGATGCCATCTGGAAAATGCTTTTGTATTCCCGACACACTGCACCGAGCATAACTTAAAGTGGACCAGCCAGCTCTGAAATGCTCTCTTCTGCTTCCTCACATATGGATGGAGCCTAGAGGAATAGACATTATTCGTCCTTGGACAACACATCTGGCGTGACTCATCAGCAATAAGGTGCGCGATTCTGGGCTGAATTTCTACCACGCACATCGGCCTGACTCTGGGATCTCTGCAGGGTTGAGCCGGTCCTTGGTGATTGACTTGTTCAGAAACTGGTGCTTCCAAACCATAGTCCAAGCAAGGAAATTTTTTTCCCCCCTCTTTTCTCCTTCTTTCCATCCCTCCCTTCCTTTCTCCCTTATTCCTTCCTTTCAACATGGATTTGTAAATCCATGTCCAGGACGTCTGAGGCGTGTAGAGCCCTGGGGAATACTCAAACCAAATTCCAACTGGACTGACCCCTAAGACACTTGTATCCTAATCAGACCTGTCACCTGTTAGGGTTGGCAGATGTTCCTCACAGTTTCTTGCAGAACAAGAGTTCACTCGCATAATTTATTGTAATTGGATACTGGAATTATGGGCAGAGACATTCTTCTTTTTCAAATTCAGTAAGAGAACCTAATTTTAACACCAGTGGAAAAGATTTAGAATCCCATAAAATGAAAGAAACTTTCATTAATTTGGATAGGAATTAAGCTGAAGCTAACTTTGCTTTATAAAAAAAATTTTTTTTGCCAATAAAACAGTCTAACACTTGCACAGAGGAACATTTAATTTGCCAAAGACAACAAATTGCTTCCAAACAATTAAAAACATCAATTTATGTGTAAACAACCAGTTTGTTAAGTACAAATCATTCTTCTCTATTTATTGAAATAGCTTCCCAGCACCCTTGCTTGACAGTACTTCCTTAGTCTAACTTGAATTACTTTATTTAATTGAAATTAATAGACAACGTTTCCTTTAAAATTTCTCATTTTGTTGTAACTGACCCCCACATTGGCTACCCAGTGAAAATGATTAAATCTGCTCTTAAAAACGATTCTTTTTTTCTGTACAGCTTACAATAATGGTCAACACATTATATATTTATGTGGCTGATTACATATCTTGGCTCTACCATTTATTACCTCTGTGATCCTTTACGATTCAAACTTCTCTGAGCCTGACTTGAGTATACAGAACAAATAATAGCTATTTAGCAACTGCTATATCACGTTTATTGGGTGCTTACAGGAACTGTTGTAGGGGCTTTGTACATATTAATCCATTTAATCCAACCATCAAGCCTATGATATAAATATTGTTATTTATTTATTTTAAGATATTTATTTATATTAGCGAGCACACACGTGTGAGTTGGGTGCAGGGGCAGAAGGAGAGAGAGAATCTCAAGCAGACTCCATGCCCAATGGGGAGCCCGACATGGGGCTCGATCTCAGGACCCTGAGATCACGACCTGAGTCGAAACCAAGAGTCTGATGCTCAAACAAGTGAGCCACCCAGATGTCCCTATGACATAGATATTTTTATAAATCCATTTTACAAATAAGGAAACTAAGTTACAGAGAGGCTAAGTGATTTGCTCAAAGTTGCACGGCTGGCCAGTGGAGGGCCCTGTGTCCTAAGGAAGATAGTCCGAGGCCAGTCCTCACTTTCCAACCACTTACAGAAGTTGAAGATTAGAGTGGTTGATGTGTATGAAAGACTAGCAGGTGACCTCACACATGACAAAGTCCTGTTACATGTATTTGCCTCACATTTCTGAGCACGGCTGAGGCTCCTTTTCCTCTCCTAGGCGTAAAGATGCCACAGGGCCTCAAAGGTCTCTCCTGTGCCCTCTCCTCTCTACCTACATTCCCCCCTGACCCCCGGCCCCCCTGCAAACTCCTTTGTGCCACACCTGTAAACACCATCTCTGCAGATGGCTCCGTGAAGGGAACCACACTCCTGTGTTTTTCCTCTCACGCTGACAATACTTCTGACACCTGATATGTGCGTGTTCCCCTCGTTAGCCAATTCTCAGGCATCAACTGGAGGACCTACAGTTTAACTCAACTCTGACACTATCCACATGGAGAGAGCCTCAGATCCCACAGATTCAGGGCTCAGTCCCACAGGATGGCCTCTGACCCCCACTTCAGACACCAAAGTCTCAGGGTATCCCTTGTGCTTGTGACTGACAGGCTATAAATTGGGGTTTCCATGACCCCCTCCTTGGCTGTGATCATTTGCTACAGCTCACAGAGCTCAGGGAAACACTTACTTATGTTTACCAGCCTATTATATAATAAAGGGTGTGATAAAGGGTACAGATGAATGGCAGATGATGAGTGCATAGGGTGCGATCTAGAAGGGTCCTGAGTGTGGGAGCTCCTGTCCCAAGGCATAGGGGTGCACCACCCTCCCAACATGTGGATAGGTTCACCTGACCCAACCCAGGAGTTCTCCGTACCCTATAATTTGGGGATTTTTATGGAGGTTTCACCATGTAGGCATGATTAATCACTAACTCAATCTCTAGCCGCTCTCCCCTCCGGGGGATGGAGGATGGGGCTGAAAATTCCAAGACTACCTATGGCTTCATATTTCTGATTGCCAGCTCCCACACAGACGCTATCCAGGGGCCGATGAGGAGTCCCTTCATTAGAGAACACAAGACCTGTCTATCACCCAAGAAATTCCAAGGGATTTAGGAACGAGGATCAAAGACCAATAGATACATAATTTCCCAGCTCCCAGCTCTCCATTTCCACCCCTGACATCACCCACCTTCAGATTCATATGCCACACTACTTATTTGTCTTATTTGCATCATGTCTAAGCGGCAACTCAACTTACACAGCCGAAAACAGCACACTACATTTTCCTCCTCCCACCCTGTTTTCCCTTTCGGTCTTCTCCATCCTCAGAAAATGGCATCACCATCAGCCCTTTTGCTCATGATAAAAATCTAAGATTCCTGATTCCCACATCAACTCCTTCTGTAAATCCTGCAGGTTCTTCCTCATCTTTTCTCCACTTGTACATACATAGCCTCGTCCAAACCTCCACCCCTCCTGCTTAACTCCGCCAGGAGCCTCCTAACTAATCTCTCAATGGCCTCCCAGACTTTCCTATACATCCCCCTCCCTCAGAAGTGGTGTGTGCTCCTTTTAAAATGTAACTCAGATTCTAAGTTGCTCACCTCCTTAAAATCCGCGAGAGTCCTCTCATTGTGTTCAAATTAAAGGTTCATAAAGCCCCTGGAGATCCAGACTCTGGCAAGGGTTCCAGCCTCATCCCAGACCCTCCTTTTCCTGTCCACTATCTCCAGCCACGGAAAGTCTCAGATCCTTAGGACCATTCCTGGTTTTGGACTTTCCCCCAGTTCTCCCCCACTCTGGAAACACGTTCTACTTGTTCACCCAATGACTGGCTCTTTTATGTTACTTCAAACATCTACTTCAAATGCCACCTCCACAGAGTCTGTGAAGTGGCTCTATCACTTTACCCCTTCACATCTTCTTCACTGAGCTATTTGCAACCTGATGGTGGTTTTTAATGTCTGACCCCTCTTTCCAAAAAGAGCAACACACACACACACACACGATGTTTGCATGCACGCTGAAAAATACAAGTTCCATGAAAGTAGGAATCTTGTTTTTTGTTGTCGTTGCTCTGATTCCAACACTTAGGGTATAGGAGCCAAAAAAAGATATTCACTGAATTAATTATTATACTAAGTTGTCGCTGTGAAGTTGCTGTTATTAATGGCCCTTTTTCACATCAAGGACAATTTGCGTCTCCTACATGGCTAACCATATTCTATGACAGGATGGAGTTTGGCCCAGTTCACTCCACAAGGTAGACCGAAAGGTGCCAAAGGGCGATGAAACTCCCTCTTTGCAGAAGCTGAGCAGCCATCCAGACCATCACGCAGAATTTGGCATCTGTGAGATCAGCTCTAAACCGCAAGTGATACTTGGTAAACAATTAGCTTCTATGTTCCTGCTTGAAGTAATGGTAGTCCCTACACCAGAGGCCAGAACGCAGTGATGGGGAATGAGCATCGGGTCCTGGGAAGCACACACAGGCTGGCAGGTGTGACAGATTTGGGGTAGGAGCCCAGCCATGTGACTGGGTTCAGAGGCCAGCTTCCAAGCACAGGGAAATAAGATGGACAAACACCAAGGGCAAAGTCTCATTTCTAGAAGGAATGGACATTAAATGTGCTGACAAACTTCAGACACCTGAGCTCAAAGAACAAAGTAAGGTTCCACATATTCACATAAAATAGAAAAGAGGGATGTGGCTCAAGGGTCAAACAGAAGGCCACCCTCAGGGCTGAAGTGGGTACAGGGGATTTGCCGCCAAGCATCAAGCTGGAAGCAGCCTTGAGAGTGAAGGAGGTCATCATTCGAGGCTGTGTTTCAAGCAATGGGCAGTCCAGTCGGCCAGGAGGGCCTTATGGATCGCCTTTTACTGCATCATAACACTGTCAGACATGAGACCTGAAAGCCCATCTTTCCACCTGCTGCTTTCAATCAATATGATAGATCGTCCCCTCAGAGGCCTGTCTGAATCCTATTATTCTGCCTACACGCATGTGGAGTGAAATTAATGATGATGACTCTGGGCTTCAGAGCCTCTGTAAACTGTTATTAGCACCATCCACACCAGCACTTTATTGATCTGCTCTATTAGGCACTGACTCCGTTTACGACCATTCTTTTTTAAGGAAGCCGATGGGTTAACCTCCTCCTTCCTCTCTACCAAGAGTTGGGATCAGTGTAGACCTGATGAAGGGGGTTTCTGTCTCTGCTTCAAGACCAGACCAGGGATCATGATGATTAGAGCCCTGTGGATTTAGGTATACCTGGTAACATAGGATATAGTCTCTTTCAGGCTCAGAGCAGGCTCAGGAATTTGCTTGGAGGCAACTTCAAGACACTGGTATACGAAGTGAATTTACCCAACACTTAAAAATGAAAAATCACAACCCAGGATGAATATATAAGAACAAATTTAGGTTGGACCACTGATCACACCTGGTGTGCAGATTGTTAAACATCTTCTTATCAGAGACGATGAGGACAATATTTCAGGCCTGCCATTGTGAACTGCTGTAAGCTTTAATTCTCATGTGTTCAGATGGAATGGCCAGGGGGCTCAGTGCCTTCCTCCAGTGACTCAGTGTTTCATGATGATTCCCATCAGGCTTGTGGGGTCTTCTCTGCAGCATGTCCCCTTCCACACAATGGGCCCCCGTCAGGATCTGGCACACAGTGCACACTCAAGACATCATGCCAGAAGAGTGTACGAACACTCCTTCCTTGGCAACGTTGATTCTCTGGTTCACGTATGCGTAACTCCCGCGGTCAAAGCCTTGGCCTACAGTCTTCTGAGCATTGTAGTAACAGAAAGTCCTGGTTGCTGCAAAACAAATCTTTAACAGCCACTGGAGAAAACATGAATTCATTAATTCTGGAAGGCACATGTAGAGACCCATACATATGGAAATGCACAAATTGACACGAAGCATGGGTACTTCATGAATGCACACAGGCACGTCCAGTGTGTACCCCACGGCTCATCTAAACGGAGGGGTGGGACCGCGCAATGTTCATGCTTGTCATGTCCTCTCTTCCACATACTGGAGTCATTGGCTGCAATTCAGTTCACATGCACGTCTTTATTTTTCCAAACACTGATCTTTTCTCAAAATCCTACATTCATGCAAACATGTTTGGAAGAGAACCCACGAGAAGGGTTTTAGTGTCTTTAGGCGCGAGGGGAAAAATCTAGAATGCTTCCCCATCAGAGTCCACAGAAGGGGTTGGGATAGATGGGGTGCCTTTTCGTGGGGAGTGGCAGTGCAGAATGCAGTGCCATCAGTCATTAAGTGTCTGCCTTCAGCTCAGGTCATGATCCCAGGGTCCTGGGATCGAGTCCCACATCGGGCTCCCTGCTCAGCCGGAAGCTGCTTCTCCCTCTCCTGCTACCCCTGTTTGTGTTCCCTCTCTCTCTGTCTCTCTGTCAAATGAATGAATAAACTCTTTTTAAAAAAGCAAGCAGAGGCATTTATATGGGGAAGACATGAAAGTAGATTTCCATCTCAACAGTGAGTGCACTCTCCTCTAGCTAACATCCTCCTTCAGGGAAACATCAGAGACTATTTAACAGCTCATTCAAACATGTTCCACTTTTTAAGAAAGCTCCAATGTATACGATAGACAAAGAGATCATAACATCAGGAAACCTATTTTTCTCTGGAGAACCCTTGTTAAATTTGAGTCATGAATCTTAAGCAGGGAACTTTGGATGTGACATTCCATTCAAGCATCTGTTCCGCCAATATGTGATTACGTATTATAATCTGCTTCAATCACATTTGGTTCACTGTTAATCAAAGACCAAAAGTTCTGCCTCGCACGACAGCTTTATCAGTGTTGTTTCCCTAGTCTGTATCTGAGGAAGCATACTGAGATGATTGTTGGGTGATAAGTCCCCAGGAAAGTTTCTGCTGTGGAATGTCCAAATTATGGATTTTGTGATTAAGAGGCGTTAATCATTACAAAAATGGTCTGCAAAAAACAAGGAAACTAGGAAACTAACCGCCAATTATATCATCATCCTTTGCATCTATGTTGTTCAATATATTAAAAATGAAATCCTATGTTGTAGGAACGACTGGATAAAAATAAATAGGCTGTATTAATCCTTTCTCTTTTCTTTCTGATTTCCAAAATAACCTCAGATTGAAAAATTGATGCACGTTTAAAGTTTTTGTTTTTATACTGCACTGTTTTTAAGAAGGTAAATCAGTAGTATCTTAATCCATGGGATTTGCTCCCCTTGCTTAGTAGTCAATACAGACATCAGAAGGTCTCACAGAGAAACCCGATGCAAGCCTTCTACTACAGCAAGAGCCCTGGGTGCTTTATCAACCATCAATCTCAAGATTCGGCCAAAAAAAAAAAAAAAAAAAAGATGGTTTTGTTGTCATTGTGTTCCTATCATTTGGGCTTGTTGCTTTGGCCAATTTCTGCAGAAATAGTTGGAACCTCTCTTATTACTCTCTGAATAGGTTCTTCCGGTTTCTTCTTACAAAAGGGGGAATCATTTTATGAAAACGTATGGGAAGTGACAGCAACACGGAGGTGACAGGACCTGTCCCAGGGAGAGACTCCTGTGTGGACGGAGTCCAGGGAGGGGAAGCTCCTTCACCAAACACGGAGCCCAAGAGAAACTGACCATTAAAAATCCACCTTAAACCTAAACATTTTTGTCAAATGTGCATTAACAGGGAGTGTTCATTTGCACACCTGTTTAATGCACATTTTTTTGAACCCAAGAAACTGGATTTTTTTCTACTGAAAATGACTGAGGATTTGGGGCAAATTGTCTTCAGACTGAATCCTATGTGCTCTTCTCTCCTGGTGGAAAAAATAATGTCTGTGCATCAGGAAGGGTCTCAAAGGGTCTCACACTAGGCTCTGTGTTTTGTTTTTTTTTCTTTTTTTTTTTGTTTTTTTTTCTACTAAAGCTTAGATGATCCAGCATTGACTTTTAACCAAGGCTCAGTTTATTTTCTCATTTAAGGAATCATTTTCTTATAAGTGGAAAATAAATAAAAGAACATTAATAAATATTGCTTCTTTCCCAAACTCGTTCTGGTCTAAAGAAGTCTATAATTTCTCAAGCGTGATGTGTATTACTGATTCATTCAAATACCAAAAGGAAGACATGAGGAGAATTCATGTGCATACACAGATTACTCACACAAGTACACACATGCAGCCCTTCAGTACGGGTACCGATGAAACAAGGGGTCATCTCTCTGTCCTCAGATTTGCTCTTCCCCTGCGGTCTGTCTGCCCACCAGCCACCCCCGACCCTACAGGACAGGACAGGACAGGAAAGAGGCAGAGAGGATCGTGTCTGGCTGGAACAGTTATGCATCTGACTTTGGAGCCCTCCACATATGACAGAGGTCCACATACTAAGTCCTTCTCTCTTGGAGGCTTTGGGCAGATTTTTAGAACCACGACCACCGAGGACCTTATACCTAAAGTTCTTGGTGGGTGGTGCCTTCTCACAAGCTCCCCCTTAACCTCCACCTTCAGCCAGTCTACCGCACACAGCACCCTCTCTGTTGGGATCATCTTCTCCACCTGGGTAATGTCTCCTTTGGGACAAATCGAATCCAGTCTTCCTTCTGCCAATGGGAGTACAGCTCTCTTCTTCCCTTTGTGCCAATTTCAAGGAGCCTCTTTTAACATTTCTGAGCATGAGTTTCAAATTCCTAAACTTCACGTGAGATTTGAATGATTCTTTGAAGTCCCATCTCTTAACTTGTGAGAAAAGGAGAGCACCCCTTTTCCCGAAGGAAAGGAAGGGGAATCCGACAGTGCTCCAGTAACACTCTCTGTTTCCAAAAGAACTCGCTTTCCGTCTTCCCCAACCTCAGCAGTGCCGAACATCCTGCTCTCTGGCCTGCAGGTGGGTGAGGGACCGGTGCTGGCACAGTCTGCCCCTGGCCCCCCGATCTGGAAGTCCTGCATGGGGCAGGAGGGGGATGGGCAGGGTCAGCTCTCCAGTCCTCTTCTGCCTTGATGGTGGGGTTAGAAAGATGCCTCGAAGAAGGAAAGAAGGTTACCCAATCACAGACTCCCCAGAAAACAATGACTGGTGCCTGTAGGAGAGTCTACCAATGGAAGCCTTGCAGAGGGATGTATGCAATCTCTCTAGGACTGCTCGTGGAAAGCAAACCTGCAATCCCTGGAATTATCAGACGTGAATCCTTGGAAATTGTCATTGGAGAGAAATGTCTATGTGGATGTAAAATGCAGATGCTCCACTGACTGAAAAACCGAAGTCAGATCTCTGCACGCACTATCTAGAGCCCTCCTGCCCTGGACCAAAGTGCATCCACACACAGTAGGAGAGAGCCTGGGGGCCTGCCTGGACCTCTCTCTGCTTTGCCTCTGCCATGTGATTACTCGGATCCTTGAAATTATTCTCAAACCTCGAATTGGCATAAGATCTCTGATTCATGAGTCTGATCTGACAATCCAATCTTCTGTGTTCCTTCAGTGTTCTAACCCTTTGCTTTCAAAGGTAAGGTCACAAAAATAAATACATACATAAATAACAAATAAGTAATAATAAATAAATAAATATGGAAATACATAAATGGGGACTTTAAATCTATAGCTTCAGATGTGGTACTCAAAAAAGGATTCTCCCCCTACTAGATATACTCGTTTACTAGAAAGGGTAAAGGAAACTTCCCAGTTTCCTTCAGTTCTGGTTTGGGGGCTCCAATGTGACAGGCACTCCCCGAGACAGGATTTCTCCTGATTCTAAGGTTCCGCGCGGCCCGTCTTGAAGGTGCCCGCGCGAACTGAGAGCCACAGATGATGAAGGGAGTCCTGAAGGGTCAGGACCGCGTATGACTCACCTCTGAATCATCGGTGCCTCGCACGAAGGAGATGCTCACATCCACGAGCCCAGCCGATTTAAGTCGCAAGCAGGGCTTTTCCTTTGCTGGGGTTTGTGAATGAGAGACGGGCCGGAGATACTATTTAATCTTGTCTTAGGGGCTTTACTTTTGGCTGCAGGACAGGTGGGGCGAGAGAAGGCAAGAAGGCACGGGACAGCCGCGGGTATACGCTGCAGCCTCCTCCAGAGAAGGCAGCCTCGTCCCGAGGTTGTGCTGAGACGTGGGGCTGGGGTCCCGGACGAAAGGCGTTCTCGTCATTGTTGGAGCGGGATTGCACACACAGCGTGACAACCAGGGGCCTTACACAGCAGCAGAGTCCCTTCGAGAGTCTGGTTACTTAGGGAGCCCCCAGAAACCCCCATCTCGGCGAGACCCGGCGAGCTCGCGGGGAGAGCTGGGGTCACAGGGAAGGCAGGAGACAAGTGTAAAAAGAGCATTAGTGGGAGAACACAGGAAGACTGATCATGACCGGGAGGAAGAGACACCTGACAATTCAAAGTGCAAAGCTTTGGGGCTCTGGCTTCAGCACGACAGGCCCGACTTTAAGAACGAGGGTCGCAGTCATCCCAGATGATGCCTGAATGACAGACAGGACAGCCAGCCTGCATGGCTGTGCGGCACGTGACTCTGGGAAGGACTTCTGAGGTATCTGTGGACGGGTCCCTTTTTTTATTTTGTGGTTTTTAAAATAGAGTACAAAAATCCTTTTAAAAACATTTAAACGTTTGTGAGATTTTCTTTCTGTTTTTGTTTTTGTTTTACATAGACGCAGATGTTTGTTGACTGCATCAAATTCCTTCTGCCATATTTTATAACCCAGATGAAAAAGGCTTCAAAAAGGCAACATATTGTGCTCAGTTTTAAAAAAAGACAACGAACTGTAGGGTTGTGGGACTTTGCTAAGATGCTGAACTGACAAGGACGCACGGACTAGGGGAAGTTTGGATGCGGTGCAGAGGGTGGAAGGCCCCACATTACACAGGTGGGAGCAATGAAACAGCATATCCATGTCCGGGCGCCTCCGGCCGAGCTGCCGGGCTCTGAACAAGTACTGACCGTAAACGCTGGCCCAACGGATGGAAAGATCCGATTGTTTCTTTTTCTAGGTACACTAGGATCAAATATATTTCAGATCGCGTAGTAAGGCAGGTACCCAGAAAAGTTACAGAAGGGCTTGGCGGAGTGAGAGATGAGAGAGGTTCCAGGCAAGACTTTACGCAAAAATAGATGGGTTCTGATGTACTAAGGGTCTTACAAAATCATCGGAAAGGCTGCAGAAGAGGGATCTGGTTTGACTTCTAGAACTGCTCCCAGGAATGGGAAACTCCGCCTGAGCCGTGGCCTCAAATCAGGCCGCCGCCAAGCACGGTTTTATACAACCTCACGATTTACGTCAGAAAACGGATGCCGGGTGCCCCTGCCCTGCTTGACTCAGTTTCCAACGCAAATCTCCTAAGAGTGTCCAGGTTAGCAGAACCCAAATCATACCTATCTCTGCAGCTGCCCGGAAATCCGGGCAGCGTCACTTGGAGCTTTCTGGCCTGGATGTTTTGGGAAGACACAGGAGAACAAGGTCGGCATGGAACCCAACCATGCCCACGGAACTGGGCTTTGGAAAACTCGCTTCATCCCCTAACTTACGTTGTCTGTTCCTTTGTATTATAAATATATACTGAATTCCTGCCATGTTTTAGACCCTATCTCTTGATCCAGAGATAAACAAGCTAAAAAGGTAGAGAGAAGAACTTGGGTTCTTTTTCTCTTTTCTTGTTTTCTTTTTCCTCTTATTCTGCTTCGGGAGTAGAACTGGGGGTAATAGGGGATGAGGCTGAGCGTGTGTTCTTGGAGGAGGAAGGCAGGCCAGGGAGCGGCCCAGGGGAGCCAGAGGTGGCATGGGCTGAAGAGCACCGGCTGTGCTCCTCGCCCCCGGGGAGGAGGATGTGGGGTCAGGAGGCTGCGGCTTCCAGCTCTGGCACAGGGGGAAGAGGAGAGAGCGGCTGGGTGCGACCTGGCTCAGGGAGGCGTTTCTGTAAGCCTGGCCAGAGGAGCTGGGAGGCAGGAACCGGAGTACTCTCCCAAGACGAATGCAGACACGACACTGGAGCTAACCGGGGACAGCAGCTGCGAGGAGCAGAGGGCAGGGGCTCCGGTGGGCGGGCACCCAGGGGCCCTGGAGGCGGGGAGGAGAGAGCGCGTGAGGCTGGGCGCTAAGTTCAAGTTTGCGCATCTCAGCCCGAGAAGGAGGCCACCTATTGCACAAGAAGATTCTGCCCGTGCATGTTTCGAGGTCCTGGACTGGAACTACTGTGAAGAAATCTGGATACTAAACCCAGGAAAATATGAGGGAAAACGAATAAAGAAATGGTCACAGTTTGGTAGTGAAGTTTGGGTGAAATTATTATTTGAGGAAGCCTAGCTTACCCTTTACTTTAACATCTAATTTGAATTCCCTCCCTCCCTCCCTTCCTTCCTTCCATTTTCCCTTCCTTCCTTCCTTCTTTCCTGCCTTCCCTTCCTTCCTTTCTTCCTTCCTCCCTCCCTTCCTTCTTTCCTTTTCTTTCTTTCTCTAGGATTCCTGAAGGACTCGGTTAAATGGAATTGTCCTAAATGTCACCTCGGGGGTCAGAAATCCAGCAAGGACGACAACCGGCATTGGAAGCTAGGCTCCTGTGATTTCCCAGCCCGTGTTTTTTTCCACGCACCTCACAGCTCTCTCCAGAACCGTTAATTGAATCAAAGTCTCGATACTCAGGTCGGCACTTTCCTGACTTGACCATAAACAAATAAATGAACACGTAAACGTCCCTTTCGGCACTCCCACACTCCAGCCCTACCTTGTACAACTCTCTCCTCGGAGCTTCTTCCCTTCCCGTGTTCCTTCCCCTATTCTCCTCCACCGCAAAATCAGCTGCGAGGCTGCTCCTTGCTGTAGAAAAGGAAACTGCAGCCATCTGGGCACTGCTCTAGTGCTGCCCGTTACTGTTTCTCCACTATCCTGATGCACGCAGCCTCTGCGGACCCAGCGCTGGCGTGGCCATGAACTCCAGCATCCCAGGGAGGAGAGCTTGAAGGACCTAATAGGCCGAAGCAAGAGTCTGCTTACTGCTGGAGGCGGGGTCCCCAGGCCTACAGGTTTGGGTCCACAAGACCCTGTGTACATAGTACAGAAGTCAGCACACACAAGCCATTACTTTGTCAAAAACCGATGCGCAGTCACTGCCAATGGCCAAGGGCAAGAATGGGAAAGGAGAGCTCTTGGCAGGGCTCACCTGACCCTGTGGCAGTATTCGGTGTTCCTTTGCTGGGTTCTCCCGGGGAGATAATCTTTGGAAGGACTAGGGTGGTGGGAACAAAAACCTCATCTATTCCCTGAATTTTTCATTGTCTGTTTCTGCAAATGACAGATTCGTAGGGGGGAAAAAGCCTTTTATTTGAATTTAAGGTACCAGAACGGTATAATATTAAAAATGATTTTTATGAGGTCAGGAGTTCTTAATCTAGGGTCCACATGTGGAGTTTCAAAAGATCCACGAGTCCACCGAAATATAAAAAGAAAGATGTTGTCATTGGCGCAGAGGTACACTTTTGGTTTGTAGAGAAAAAAATACACAAAAATAATATGAAATAAAAGGAGGAAGAAAGCTTAAAAATACAAGGCTGTGGTAAATCAAAACGTGTGGAGTATGAAAACAATGATAATGTATGCTTTGCAGAGAAAAACTAACTTAAATATTGGGCAGCAATGCAATGTAAGGTGGGAGGAGGAGAAAGGAGCTGAGACAATCTCGGGTCCTCTCAGTGTTGTGGAGGAGGATTAAAATAATGATTAATTTTAGATCTTGCAGACTTAAAGGTCACCTAAATACTTTAAGATAAACACTAAAAGAAGGGAGATAGGATGTTTAATATTCAAGCTCTAAGTAATCAAGGGGGAAAGCAAACAACTCTGTCAATCCAAAGGTAGCAAGAAAGGAAAAAGCTAAAAACAGAAAAGGCAGTTTAATGAGCACCGATAAGAAGACATCTATGAAAAAAAAAAAAAAGAAGACATCTATGAATTCAGACAAATCAATAAGCACAATCAGTAAGATGGAATGACTCTCCCGTTTAAAGACACAAAGTCTCACTATGCACTCTTTTTCAAAAGCACATCTCAGTCTGAACACAGAACAGTTGAAAAGATGGTAAGAGATATACCAGAAAAATACTAAACAAAGACTTACTGGTCACGACTTCAAGGCCAAAATAATTACTCGCAAACAAAAGAGGGTGAGCACGTATTGATACAAAGTGCAATTTGCCAGGAAGATAAAGTGATTCTAATGTTAGAGCTTATAGGCACCTAAAATATTTCTTCAAAATATATAAAGTAAAATCTGATAGGCTACCATAAAAATTTGGTAAATCCACTATCATAGTTAGGAAATTTCCACATATCTTTCTCAGCTATCAATACATGAAGCAGACGAGACGCAGCAATGTTGCAGATAGCATAAAAAAAACCAAGTAACACAACTGATCTAATGAGCAAATAAGGACCATTTTATCTGGTTTTTAGATCATTCTTTCAGATGCACAAGGAACATTTGCCCAAATTTATCACATACTTAGCCAAAATATTCTTCAAATATTTCAGTCAGTATCAAACACTACATTTTCTCACTTCAAGACATTAATTTAGCTATCAGTGATAAAAGAACTAAGAAAAATACCATACATTTGAAAGTCTACAAGAGCTCCCTTTTCTTCATAACCACACCAACATTTGTTATCTCTTGTCTTTTTGGTGATGACCATTCTCACAGGTGTGAGTGAAGTGACATCTCATGGGGGTCTTGATGTCCATTTCCCTAATGACTGGTGTTGTGGAGCATCTTTTCATGTACCTGTTGGCCTTTTGTATATCTTCTTTGGAGAAATGTCTATTCAGATCATCTGACCATTTTTTGATGGGTTATTTATGTTTTTGCTATTGAGTTGTATGGGTTCTTTATATATTTTGAGTATTAATCTCTTAGCAGATATATGGCTTGCAAATATTTTTCCCATTCATTTCACTGAAGCTCTTCTGTGCAAAAGCTTTTTAGTTTGATGTAGTCCCACTTGTTTATTTTTTCTTTTATTCTTTGTACTTTAAGTGTCATATCCAAAATTTCACTACCAAGACCTATGTCAAGGGGCTTTATTCCTCTATTCTTTTCTAATATTTTCATAGTTTCAGGTCTTACATTTAAATTAATCCACTTTTAGTTAGTTTTGTGAGTGGCGTGAGGTAGGTGTCTAGTTTTGTTCCTTTACATACAAATATCCAGTTAGCCCCATGCTATTTTTTGAAGAGAATTTTCTCTACTATAGTATTTATTCTTAGCTTTCTTATCAAACAGTAGTTGACTGTATATGCTTAGGTTAATTTCTGGGCTCTCTGTTCCCTGGTCTATTTGTCTGTTTTATGCCCAAACCATTCTTGTTTGATGACTATAGCTTTAGAGCATAGCTTGAAAACAGGAATTATGATAACTCCTGCTTTGTTCTTCTTTCTTAGGATTGCTTTGGCTATTTGGGATCTTATGTGTTCCATGTAAATTTTAGGTTGTTTTGTTTTGTTTTGTTTTTTTCTTTCTTCTGTAAAAATTGCCCTTGGAATCTTGTTAGGGATAGCATTTATCTGTAGATGTGGTAGTATCAACATTTTAACAGCATTAATTCTCCCAATTCAGGTTGAAAAGCAAACTTCTGAGTATCTCCTAAAGAATAAATTAAAATGAAAAATAGAAAATACTTGGAACTAAATCATAATGAGAATTAAATATAAGATGTGTGGGTGACATTTAGAGTCACAAAAAACTTCGATTGTCCCATGACTATTAAAGAGATGGAATCATAATTTAAAAGCCAACTGTACATAGAAAACCGGATGCATTTGCACAGAAAATTCTATTGAATGTGTGTCAAATGGCTGATACCAACTCTATGGAAACAATTTCAGTAAATAGAAAAAAGAAGGAACTTCTAAGGAGGCTATTTTTAAACTTGATAACTCTTGTACATAAGAAGATCATCAAAAAATGAAAATTTTCAGAATAATGCCATCCACAAACATTCATGTGAAAATCTGAAACAAAATATTTAGAGACTTATTTTAGGATTTTATAAAAAAATAAGAAACATTAGGACTAAAGTATATCAATTTGAGAAAGACAATACATCTTTTATGATCTTTACATCTCCTGACTTCCATCTTTTTTTTTTTTTTCTTGTGAAGAATTCAGCTCTCAGTCTTTCATTGTTATTTTGAAATTACTGTCTTTTTTTTCTGGATTCTTTTAAGATTTTGTCCTCATCTTTGGAGTTGAGCACATTTACTATGATAAGTCAGAGTGGAATTACTTTTTATCTATCTTGTGTAGGGTCTTCAGAGCATCTTTGGTACCCTAGTTTTGCAAGTGTTTTGGGAAATTTTTGGTTATTATCTCTTCAAATATTACTTCTTCCCTATTCTCTTCCTCTACTCCTTCTGGGTCTCCAATTACACACATATTACATGTTTCACTATGTTATACAAGCCTTTTATGCTTTGTTTTGGAATTGTGTTTTGTGTGTGTGTGCTTCTATGAACACTTTCTACTGGAAGGAAATGCTGGGAAGCGCGTTCCTGGTTGCACCCTGTTTTTGTCCTTGTCTTTCCTGTTTGCTATTTTTTTTTTTTTTTTTTTTGCTATCATACACCATATCATGAATACAATAGCTTCTAAGGTTTGTAAGAACTGCTAGTGAATCATCAAACATGAGGGAGGTCTTGGGGTGCCCCAACACATACACCATTTATAAAAGCAATTAAATTAGCAAGTCAAAGAATAAAACAAAGATGTGTAATTTCTCTAGACAGAAAATTATAAAACTTTAAATAAAAAATTGAACAATATATAAAAGGCCTAAAGATACTTCACATTCATGGATAAGAAGATTCAGTCTTAAAAATGTCACATTTTGAAGAGTTATCAATAAGATGATTCAAAATTTTACGCGAAAGAGCAAAGAGCTGAGAATATTCAAAAGGATGAACACCTTGGGAGAATATGGCACCTCAAATACCAAAAGTTATAAATTTATGTCAATTTGGACTGGGAAGTATTGGATACAAGGGTAGTCAAATTGATCAATGAAGTGAGAATAGAAAACTCACGTATCTGGAAGTTGTTCATTCTCACCTGATTAATAACTTAAATGTCAAAGTCAAAACTTCAAAACTTTTAAAGGAAACATTGGAGAATATTTTTCTGGGCTATGTAGAGAAGAGTTTCCACATAAGAGTCTAAACCCATAATTCATTAAGGAAAGTATTAATAGATCAACTTCACAAAAATAAAGTCCTTGTGTTCATCAAAAGATATCACAGAAGTGAAAATGAGAGCCACAATGCCACACAACTCATCAGTAAAGGACTAGTGCCTATAATGTACAACTACTAGAGCTACTTGAAATTAGTAAGACGATCATACCAAAATGGTGACATAGGAGGCTCCCGGCCTTCCCTCGTCCCATGGATACACAGAATGTATGGTTACATATGGATCAATTTCTTCTGACAGAAATCCAGAAATTACTTGAGTGACTCCTACATATCAGACAACTGAGAAAGTACCCACATTGAAATGGATAGGAGAGGACAGAACACACACTCACCCTAAATCCCACTGTAGCACTGTGTTAAATTGAGAGGGGACTCCCAGGTTCTTATTGAGGAGCTAAATATTTAAACCACTCATCTTGTGCCCCAACTTTTAAGGATACTACCTAAGTGGGGGGGCCCCCAATATCACTTATCTGTGAAACCCAACTGGGGCTGCATTCCCAAGTCCAACAGGATTATAGCAAAGAAAGGTACACAGACACTCCCTGAGGCTAACCTCCCCAGGCTCAGTGCAGAAGGAGCAGACAAAAATACTCATCTCCTGGGACAAGTAATACATTATATATTAATAAAAAAATTAAAATAAAAAAATAAAAGACAAGGGACAACCAAAAAAATAAAAATACTCATCTCCCAGTTTTTCAATGGACAGGGTTTGTGTGCCTATTTTCCCAGCTGCTGCCTGGGGATCGAACTTCTCATCAGCCTGCATCTGGGTGTTGACTGGGATCCTCTCAGGAGACTAAAAGAGCTGGTGGGTACTTTCCCTGGCTTTTCTCTCTGGCTTGCTCCAACGATATAATCAAGTCACCAGCTTCTCCCTGGAAGGAGCTTGTCCACATGTTCATCACTCCAACTTTGTGCTTGCTACAAAGGACAGGAGCTCACTCTGATAGTAAATGGGGCTTGGCGTTCACAAGCGCCACAGGACCTTAAACAACAACAACAAAATTGTTAAATGAGGACTGAAGAAGCAGGCACTGAGGAAGGAGGCAAAAATGCCCATGTCCATCTCCCAGTTTCTTCATGGAGGGAATATGACTATGTACTTCCCCAGCTGCTGCCAAGATTCCAGCTTCTAATCAGTGTGCATGTGGGAGCTGAAAGGGTCCTCCCAGGGGTCTAAAAGAGCTGGTGAGTTTATCCCTTACCATCTCCTTTAGGCTGGATCCAGCAGTAAAACCACATCTCCAGCTTCTCCATGGAAGGAGGCTATCCAAAAAGCTAGCACCCCAACTATTATAACTGCCATCCAAAGGACTAGCTTCCAAATCACCTAGTTCTGGGAGCTATTGGGGCTCGATATTCACAAGTCTCCCACGTCCACCCAAAAAAACAGGTGGTTCTATTTAGGCACATAAGCCATTCTAGCAGCTATGCCTTTGGGCTCTGCATGGAGTAAGGAGACAAAAACAATCAGCTTCCAGTTCCTTCCTGATAGGGGTTAGACTGCAGGTCTGACCTCATGATAGTCCCATTTGCTTACTGAAGGTCAAGCTTCAAATGAGTTGTCATTGGGGAGTGGAAGTGTCAGGCAATCAATAGTCCTCTGGGAGCCTGAACAGGCATATGGGCATCTCCCATGCCTTTAGGTCACTGAAAACTCTTGACACACCCTCATCTCCTGGGAGCCAGTAAAAACAAAGATGTTAGCTTGGACAATCACAGAGATTTAAAAGGCAAAAGGAGTTCAGTTGGGCTGCCAAAGAGGTTCATTTCTTCTATGAGACCAGTCTGTCAAGACTAGGACAGGTGGACCTTTTATTTAATGCACAGAAACCAACACAGAGCCAAAAAGAGAAAAAAAGAAAAAAGAAAAATCTCAAATAAAGGTCCTAAATTCACAACTCAAGGAACTAGAAAAAGAACAAACTAAGCCCAAAGTTAGTAGAAGGGGGAAAACAGCAAAGAAAGATCAGAGCAGAAATAAGTGAAATGGAGACTAGAAAGACAGTAGAAAAGATCTGAAAAATAAGAGCTGATTATTTTTTTTAAAAAATTAACAAAATTTTAGCTGGAGTAGCTCAAAGTAAAACTGAGCCTCAAATAAATGTAAGAGCCTCACATAAATAAATAAAAAACGAAGGAGGAGACATAGTAACGGTCATAAACTATTATGAATGATTATATGCCAACAGATTAGATAACCTAGAAGAAATGGATAAATTCCTAGAAACATATAATCTACCCAAAGTGAATCATGAAGAAATAGAAAATCTGAGCATACCAATTATTAGTGAGGACATTGAGTCAATAATTAAGAACTTTCCAATGAAGAGAAGCCCAGGACTAGATGGCTTAAGTGGTGAATTCTATAAATATTTAAAGAAGAGATAATCCCTATACTTCTCAACCTTCTACCAGAAATAGAATAGGAAGAAACACTTCCAAACTCATTTTCAGAGCCAGCATTACCCTGATATCAAAGATAAATAAGGATCCCACAAGGAAAGAAAATTATAGGCCATTATCCCTGATGAAAATAGATGCAAAAATCCACAACAAAATACTAGCAAACAGAATTCAACAGTTCCGTAAAATGGTCATATACCAAGATCTAGTGAGACGGATTCCCATGATGCAAGGATAGTTCAACATACGCAAATCAATTTATGTGATACATTGCATTAACAAATGAAGCATAAAAATCAAATGATCATCTCAATAGATGTGGAAAAGGCATTTGATAAAACTCAATGTTCTTGCATAATAAAAGCTCTCACAAAGTAGATGTAGAGGGAATATACCTCAACATTATCAAGGCCATCTACAGCAAGCCCACAGCTCACATTATACTCAATGATGAAAAGCTGAAACCTTTTTATCTAAAACAGGAACAAAACAAAGATGCCCACTCTTGTTACTTTTATTCAACACAGTATTAGAAGTCCTACTCAGAGCAATCAGGGAAGAAAAGAGATAAAAGTCATCCAAATCAAGAAAGAAGTAAAATTCTCTGTGTAGACTACATAATCTTAAATATAAAAAACCCTAAAGATTTCACAAAAAAAACCCTGTTAGAACTAAGGGATGAACTCAGTAATGCTACAGGATACAACATCAATATACAAAAATCAGTTGCATTTCTAGACACTAACAACAAACTGCTGGAAACAGAAATTAAGAAAACAATCCAATTTGCAAAAAAAAAAAAAAAAATGACTTTAAGGTAAATTCAACCAAGAAGGTAAAATATCTGTCACTGAACAGTATAAAGCACTGACGAAAAAAACTGAAGACACAAATAAATGGAAAGATATTCCATGCTCATGGGTTTGAAGAATCAATATTGTTCGATATGCCCGTACTACCCAAAGAAATCTACAGATTCAATGTAATCCCTACCAGAAGTCCAGCGGCAAAAAGAAATAGAAAAAACAATTCTAAAATTCATATGGAACCACAAAAGACCTCGCCGTGCTAAAGCAACCTTGAGAAAGAAGAACAAAGCCAGAGGCACCATACTTCCAGATTTCAAACTATATTACAAAGCTGTAGTAATCACAACAGTATGGTGTTGGCATAAAAACAGATACATATATCAATGGAGCATTAACAGAAAGCCCCCAAATAACCCATGTATATATGGTCAGTTAATTTGCTACAAAGGCATCAAAAATACGCAATGGAAAATTAGAGTTTTTTTCAATAAATGGTGCTGGGAAAATTGGACAACAACACATAAAAGAATGAAATGGGAACCTTCTTTTTACCATACAAAAAAATCAACTCCAGATGGCTTAATGACTTAAATGTAAGACCTGAAATCATAAAAATCCTAGAAGAAAACATAGGGGGTAAGCTCACTGACATTGATCCTGGCAATGACATAAGAGATATCAAGGTAACAAGTAATGTTCTCTTCCTATTGGTGGCTGGTGAGTAGGTTTAAGTGTTTGCTTTAATGTTACTCTTTAAACTGGACATATGTTCATATATACTCTTTTTTTTAGTAGGACATATTTCAAAATAAATGAAGGAAAGTATTCTCATAACAATTTAAAAGATTAAATGTGGCTGATTTCCACAATAACAAGAAAGTCTCCAGAGCAAAGAACTATATCATGAATTAAGGAAATTTCTATACTTATTTATTTCATACCATTTCATACCATGGTATTTATTTCATACCATGACGATATTCTGACTTATTTCTTGAGGTTTTTGTTTTCAATTTCTCTTTCTCAAATTCACCAGTCCTTTCATTGTCTGACACTTGTAATTATGATCTAAGAGGAGTTCAGCTTAAAAATTACTATTCTTCCAAATAGAAATATATGTGCAGATTGTCTTCCAAATTACTGTCAGGATGTTTTCAGTAATCTTTTCATTAATTTTGAAGCTAGAACTATTTAAATGCCTTAAGCCAAAGGCATTTATTTGGCAAAATCTTTCAGAGCCAAAGATAGCTTCATCAGTGAGAATTACAAGGTCCCAAGGCTCAAAGACACAGCTAATGAAGTCTGCTGGATATTACCTTGCTTCACAATGAGATCATGGGTGTCCCTAAGCACTGGCTCCAAACTTCCTCCTATAGGACAGGATTTGCTCCTTTGGCAAAGAAGATTTGTGGTAAAATAGCAATGTCATGTGGATGCACTTATTTTTTATTTTAAGATTACTGAACAGAACACATATCTAGCGGATTCAGTGGCTTTCCCTCATCATTGCATAAGGTGAGAAAAGTTTTCTTCATGGGATATTGGCAATGAGATCTCATTATGATGTTTCTCAAAGAATCAGAGGAAGGAAGATACTGTAAGAGGTTTTTTTGTTGTTGTTTTAATTTTATCTATTTAGCTGACAGAGAGAGAGCACAAGCAGGGGGAGCGGCAGGTATAGGGAGAGGGAGCCTGATGCGGAACTCCATCCCAGGACCCTGGGATCATGACCTGAGCTGAAGGCAGACGGTTAACCGACTAAGCCCCCCAGGCACCCCATGTCTCCAGAATGGTCACAGGGAGGGGCGGCAGCTCACCAAGAACACCTGCTTTAGTGACACGGATTCCAATTCTGGCTCATTTGGATGCTCGTTGGAAATAGATGCTTAGACTGCAGGGCCCACACAGCAGCTATGTTCACTACTACTCTTAAGTTTTCCGTAAGGCCAGTGTTTAGACTCTTGTCTTTTTCTGAATGACTGTCCTGCTCCCCATAGTAGTTATTCAGCAAAATCATCAGGGGACCATAGTATCTGAGCATCGGGCTGTCCAGGGGGCCACATGGCAGGATGCCAGGGACACCAAATGCCACAAAATAAACACAACACATCCTCCAGGAGACTTCACTTCACCCAGAACCTTGGAGGTGAACATTTAGGTGACTTAATCTGGTATGAAATTCAAAGTATGTTTATAGTAAAACAAAGAAACATTATGCGAGAGTAGTCACAATTTGCATGCTTTTTTTTAAAGATTAAACTTCAGGCTTAAAGTGAGTTTCTCATTTGTTTCCAATCCCTTTGGGGATGCAGGCTCCCAGACCCCTTCTCTCTCTCCAGTGCTGATGCGCCACCTTCCACCACCTTGATGGGGAAACTTGGAAAAACACCGCTCTAGGTTATTCCAGGATTAGACGACCCTAGATCTTCGAGAATGAACGTGCCTTAGCAGATAAACGGACAAGAGTGTTGATCCTAATGGGGGACTGACTTGCTGCTTAGAAGGACTTTCCTTTTCCTATATTAGGGATCATTTCAGTTCCAAAATTCTGTATGCCTGGGCTGATGAATTTTTAGCAGGAGGTGAGAGAAGCTTCTTACCTTGAACGGCGGGCACGGAAAGAAGGAAGAAGTCCAGACCTACCAGCTCTTCTTGGCCAGGGAGTCATTCCCCCAGGAGAAAGCAGGTCTTTACGGTGGAGCAACACAACCCATGAAATATTCTATGGGGGGAGAGGTGGTCCGCCTCAGTACGGCAGAGGTGAGCAAGGAGTGTATTCAAACAAACCCACAAGGCAGGGAGTGGCAAGATATGGCCAGTCATTGGTCAGGGGACAGATGACAAAGATGAGTGAAGATGGTGACTGGAGGTCAACTGATGGAGAAGACGGATTTCTCACAGGAGGGAGCCCAGCAAGAATCATCGCCTATTCACTCAAATTAGGACAAATCCAATGGGTTGGGGCAAAATTTGAAATAGTAGTGGCTGTGTCTCAAGTTCCTCATTTCTAAAATGAGAAAATGCCTCCTTTGGAGGCTGTGTGGGTTTAAAAGATACTTAAGTCATCGGGAGGGTGTTTGATATAAAGCGGACACTCCATAATGGAAGCCACTGCTGTTATCATTGAGATTTGCTCCTATGAGACCTATGTTGACTTGTATGTTACAAAATAGACCCAAGAGTTTAAGGTTCTGGCTAGAAAAAGTGTGAAAATGGTCAATAAGACAGCAGCTATGAGCCACCCGGAGGGTTCTGTGACACCGAGCCAGTAGGGACCGTCACCTGTCAAGTCTTGCATGGCCCACTCCACAGACACCAAAGGATGTTTTTCACCTTTCTCCTTCCCAAGTACTCAGTCCTCAGTGTCTTCCAGCCTTGACCTCCACTGAACCTCACTGATGTGGATGTCCTTCACTAAAATTCCCAGAAATCTGAGAATGGTTGCATCTACAATGAAGTCTCCCTTTTATAAAGGATCCGTCTATGGAACCATTCACCCGGGCATGCTCCTTCTTGCTGAGAAGGGCTGTCACATGTGTAATGGCTCACGTTTGCATTTGCTTCCAGGGGCTGGTCCTCAGGATGCTCTTGTGATATTTCCTCCTGCCCACGAGGATGGTCTTGAAAGCCCAGGCTGGTGGGCACCATGTTCTTAGACCAGCACTTCTCAAACTTGCCTGGGGATCAGAATTCCCTGGGTCTGGGCACAATGCAGACTGAGACTCAGCAGGTTTGAGAGTGTGCAAGTCTAACAAGCTCAAGGGGGCTACTAATGCTGCTGGTCCACAGAGCCCACGTCCAAGATCATGGCCCAGGCTGCAAGAAGGCAGAATGGGCCATGTTCCAGGCTCACTGGATGTTTCCTCAACTCCCACACCTCCTACACTAGCCCCCAAGAGGGTCCGACCTAGCTATAGCTTTTAGCCCATTTTCAAAGACCAAAAAGGCCCAGCTCCCTCGTTTTGCTGGGGTCCAGAGATGCACACAGAGTGAGTGAAACTGGTGAGTGTGTGGCTTCTGCCAATTGGTGAGGTGTGTCATTCCACCTGTTCACAGGGAGAACACCATGCATGTTCATGGAAGCACGTGGAATCATGTATCTGTGATTACAAAAGATGAAGAAGAATCTAGAAGTCCATCGACAGATGAATGGCTAAAGATGTGGTATATATACACAATGGAATACTATACAGTCATCAAAAAACACAAAATCTTGCCATTTGCAACGACATGGATAGAACTAGAGGGTATTATGTTAAGTGAAATAAGTCAGTCAGAGAAAGACAATTATCATATGATCTCTCTGATATGAGGAATTCGAGAGGCAGGGCAGGGGGTTGTGGGGGAAAGGGAGGGAAAAAATGAAACAAGATGGGATCGGGAGGGAGTCAAACCATAAGAGATTCTTAATCTCAGGAAACAAACTGAGGGTTGCTGGGGGGTGGAGTGGGAGGGTTGGGGTGGCTGGGGGATGGACATTGGGGGAGGGTGTGTGCTATGGTGCGTGCTGTGAAATGTGTAAGCCTGGTAATTCACAGACCTGTACCCCTGGGCAAATAATACATTATATGTTAATTAAAAAAATACTGGGGCACCTGGGTGGCTCAGTGTGTTAAAGCCCTCTGCCTTCGGCCCAAGTCATGATCTCAGTCAGGGTCCTGGGATCAAGCCCTGCATCAGGCTCTCTGCTCAGCAGGGAGCCTGCTTCCCCTTCTCTTTCTGCCGGCCTCCCTGCCTACTTGTGATCTCTCCCTCTCTGTCAAATAAATAAAATCTTTAAAAATAAAAATAAAAATTAAAAAAATACATAAAATCCAAATAGCTCAAAAAAAGAAAGAAAGAAAGAAAGAAAGAAAGAAAGAAAGGAAGAAAGTCAACTCCAAAGAAAATTCTGGTTGTTAGCTACAGAAGAGTTTAGTAGATTCAGTTCATCATCTGTTTTATCTTTCAGCAAAGCCGGCCCAGCCAACCACATAAGGGCTCTGGGACACGCGGCTCCCAGCAGGGCAAGAAGACAAGCCTTTTCCTCTTCACAAAAATGCCCTTTCTTTCCAAGGTATTTATTGGAGATCTCTCTTTGCTATTTCCCATCCGCCCTGAAGTTATTTTCCAACAGAGCGTACATACATGTTAATCAGCAGCATCTGAGGAGGAAAACCATCCTCTAATTAATGGCTCAGGCCATCGTCCGAAGTACAACAGCGGCCTCCCGGTCACAGCTCGTGCTGACTGTGTGACTGCTGTCGGCCGTGTTTGTGTGACAGTCCCCTTCCGGTCACGCCCCGACCATCAGCATCCCCTCCCAGCACGGACAGCACCTGCCGGGAGGGGCCGGGCAGGCCCGCCAGTTTGCGGAATGCCCCACTGCCTGCGCGATGAGGAGGTCGGCCGACTGGGGGATGCTCTGCGAGCTGGAGATTAAGACCGCGGCAGGATGCATTTTCTAATGCTTCGGGGAGATGTAGCCAATTAAAGGCAAATCGTATTGCTTCCAAGAGACCCTATGAGACGCAATGCTTGCGCCGTCTCTGTTCTCTCCCTCTTTGAGCCTGACACGTGCAAAACCACCCCTGGCTTGTACGGAACACGAAATGCAGAAAGAAAATCGCCACATAAAACATCAGAGGGGAATACCACTTCCTTGAAGCCTAAGGCAAAAGAAGTTGCTTGTCCCGATAACTGCCTGCATTTCAAATTCTGATGTTTTGTTCAGAATGGAAGTGGGGCATTTTGATTTCTAAAAACATTGCATGAAAATATTATTTATTTTGGTTGCCAGTTTCTGAATGCCCCCATCCCCTACATTTTGTGCCCAAGCTGAGTACCTCCCCTTCTCCTTGGCCGTGTCATTAGAGGGGAGATCATCTATTTAACTTGCAAGAAAGCTTATAAAGGCTGAGTTAATGGCACTAGCTATGGAACAAAAGGGGAAAAAAATGAGGGGTTTTCACGACTTGGAAATCAAAGCTAATAGGTGCGGATGTTTTGCTGATTCTTGAAGCTGCAGTGAGCAGAGGAAATGCTTTGAACTCTTTCTCAAAAGGCTCTTCTGTGTCGAGCCTTAAAACCGTCTTATAAACGGAAAGCCTTTGTTGCGATCTGACTGTATGAGATTTTAGTTTATTTGGTTTTTCTTCATCTCCGCACATCTTCTCTATAGCGGTTTGCAACTTTTATCAAAGTTGAACTTTGAAGGCGCCTGACAGAAAGGCTGCGCACCACGTACGGTAGTTACGGGAGGCGGGCGTCCCTCCCAAGGGGACAGCCCGGAGCATCGCCGTCGGCTCGCTTTCCCACCGAAGGCCCCAGTCCCGGTGACACTGGACAGGTTCGCCTGTGCATTCACCGCGTCCGTCCCCTCTCCTGTCCAGTGGCAGGAGGAGTATGGGACTGACACCCCTACCTGACTGGGCTGTTTCCCAAGCAGCTCACATGAAACTGCTCTGTAGGCCAGACGGTGTCGTGCTCGGTATCACGGGTGGCCGTGAGCTTGCCCGAGTGCACACAGAAGCCACGGCCCCAGATTCGTCCCCATGGAGGTCACTGTCACGAAGGAGGGATTGTGTAAGTGTATGGACTGTCGCTGACCTCGCCCTCCCCACGCCGAGTCAGGGGAGAGCTGGGGGCCCATGCAGTACAGCCAGCCTGTGCCTGGCCTCCGTTTCGCCGCCACGCCTCCCCGAGCCCCTGGGGGAGGTGACTGTGTGACTCCACTCTCGACACACACGCCCTCCGGCCCCCAGCCCTGCTCATCACTGCTTCTCACCCTCGCGGCCTGACGAATGATTTTTAAATGTGGGTCCAATTGCATCACTCTTCTGTTCAGAGCCATCTGGGGCTTAACCCTCTCTCTCAGCACGAAAGCTGCCTTTCTCGCAATGGCCCCTGGGACCCTCCAGAATCTTGTCTCCAGGTGCCTTTTCCCTCTTCTTCCATTTGTTCCCTGCATTCCCGCCACCCAATTTCCCCTTGGGCAAATTACTTAAGTTCTCAGTGCCTCGGCATTCTGGTCTCTAAAATGGGCATAATCACAGCAAGAGCTTCAGAAGGTTTCTGTTAGGATTAAATCAGTTCCACAGTCTGTTGAGTGTTCAATATTATATTATCACAGTCATACTTTTTATGCCCTCCATCTGATTTTCCCAAATCTCTGATGATTTGACGCCTGCACTGACAATAATCTCAGAGAGGGGCCAGCGACTTGGCGGCTTCTTCCTACAAAGCATCTGTCAGACCCTCGCTACACAGAAATAATACTCAGAGACGTCAAATCCTCTC
>CM052884.1:1208778-1227496 GCA_028534135.1 Potos flavus
GTTGTGAGGCACTTTCCAGACACCGTGTCATTAATGTCTCACAGCAATCCTGTGAGGGGAAGTGTTACCTGGGTTAAATCTCTCAGAGCCTCAAATTTTTTTTTAAATGTATTTAATTTTTAGAGGGGGGAGGGGCAGAAGGAGAGAGAGAGAGAGAGAGAGGAAGAGGGAGGGAGAGAGGGAGAGAGAGAGAGAGGCAGAATCCCAAGCAGACTCTCTGCTGAGCGCAGAGCCCAACACCGACCCTGAGATCACCTGAGCCAAAATCAGTCAGATGCTCAGCTGACTGAACCACCCAGGTTCCCGGAGCTTCAAAAAAAAAAAATTTTTTTAAAGATTTTATTTATTTATTTGACACAGAGAGAGAGAGATCACAAGCAGGCAGAGAGGCAGGGAGAGAGAGGAGGAAGCAGGCTCCCCGCTGATCAGAGAGCCCGATGCAGGGCTCGATCCAAGGACCCTGAGATCATGACCTGAGCCGAAGGCAGAGGCTTTAACCCACTGAGCCACCCAGGCGCCCCGAGCTTCAAAATTTTTAAGCGAGTTGTTGCACAGTTACTCTTGTGGCATAAGAATCTGTGCCAAAATGTAGGAGTTTAAAACAACTTTTTTCCTCTCTTTCTCAAGCTATATTGGTCAGGCATTTGGAAGAAGCTTGGCCAAGCAGTTCTCACTTAGTCTCTTGCGTGGCAGAAGCCAGATGTCACGGGGCTCCCGTCCTTGAAAGGCTGGCCTGGGCTGGGCGCCAGGATGGCTCGCTCAGAGGACCGATAGATGCTGCTAGGTGTCGGCTGGGCACGGAGAGGGGACTAGTGACCAGAGCACCCACAGAGAGCCTCCCCAGCCAGTGTGGTAGTCTCAGGATGACCAGACTCCTTACAGGATTTCGGCCTGCGCCATAATAAGTGCTCCACAGGACTGAGTGCGAGCTACATGACCCTTTGTGACCAGCTTCGGGAGTCACGCGGCATCACTTCTGCCATACTCTATTGGCTGGAGCAATCAGAAGCCCACCGGGATACCAAAGAAGGGGACATAAACTTCACCTTTTGATAAAAACAATGTTGGGGTTATGTTTTTAAATGATCATACTTGGCTCAAAAACAGCCAGTAAGATCCCACTCAAATGTATTATAAACAACAAAACCTCTGATCTCAACTCAGGGTACATATAATGAAGGGGTCATTTTATTTGCAAATGAGAAACGTGTCGTATTTGGCACGTTGCACGGAATGATTCAGGGACCCAGTGTCTGTCACTTGTCTATCAAGTGCACACCTCTTCAATCCATATGACAGATCCTATTCGAGTCACATGGGTAGAGCCGTCATTACCAGAGGATTGGGAGGCAGATGAAATGGGGGGGGGGGGGACAACAGTGGGGAACGTGCACTACTGAGGAATCAAGAGAGTTTACAGGGATTGGTGAGCTCCCGACTTCCTTTGCCGAGAACTGCTTGGTGAAACTTCTATAAACTTCACACAGAAAGAAGTCAGTCCTGAGCTCTCAACAAGCCTGTGTTGTCCAGAGAATCCATGGAAAACTAAATTAAAGGCTTTTCAGTTTAGCTGATAAATTAACGAGCCAGAAGTGAGAGGTGACACACCCATGCCCTCATCTATACATCGATGAGCAAGTATTTCACTTGATTAGCTCATTTATTCACGCAAGGGCCAAGGGTGATAGGGCAGGTTTTATCTTCACTGGAGACGAGACACCTGAGACCCAGGAATTTTAAGTGACTCAATCCCAATTACATGGGGAATAAAAAGTAGAGCTAGGACTCAAACTCAGACTTCCCTGGATCTAGTACATTCTCCACCTCACTACAATTTTCCTGCTGTAAAACTGCAGGTTCCTTGATGGCGTGATAGACAGGAAAGGTCTTCTCTACCACCGAAATGAAACAGGTCATCTTTGTGTTGACTACAGGAATCTACGTGTATCAAAGAAATAAAATGCACTAGCTTCGACTTCTCTTTGCCCGGCTCCCAGGAACACCAGATTGGGTCAGGCGGGTTTCACGGCAGGTTGAGGAACTGGAGTCAGACAGACCTCAGGAGTTATTTGTAGCTCCTGAAGTCAAATGGGTTGGCTCAGGGCTGTTTCACAGGTCCTCAGATCCTTGGCTCCAACCAAGAGGTCCTCAAAACTTTCTATGCTCAAAATGAAAAACAAGCTCAAAACCTTTGCTTGTGAAAACAGAGTGAAAAGAACATACACCCACATTTGCTTCCATTGGCTATGTCTCATTTGCCTTTTGAAAGACTTCTGAAGAATCAAATGATTGAAAAAAAAAGAATCAAATGATTAAAACATGAGTGGTGGCAACTTTGATAGCAACATAACCATCACTGAGAATTTCTTGAGCTCAAGGGATGTATTTTTTGAATCTTAACCCATGAATCCCTGAGAGTCTTGATTGGGTCAACATAAGCCAGAACCGATCATCTACCAAAGTATGAAATATACAGGTTTTCTTCGATGTCCTAGATCCCCTTTTCTGCACCCACATTCCTTCTTCTTTCCTTCTCCTCTTATCACAGGCCCATCCTCCACCGGGAAGACACTGTTTGCATTAGACGCATGCCCAGAAATGACAAGGAGGACGACAAGAACTGTACCTTCCATTTATTGGGTGCCCGCCATTCACACGTTATTTACTCAGTGCTGATTAGGAGTCAAGTCGGGCTTTAAACCATTGTGTGTAATCCTATCTGCCCTATGAGACTGATACTCAGTTTTCCCATTTTACATATGATAAAATTGACATTTCCAGAGGGAAATAATTTGTCAGAAGCCCCAGAGCTCATGAGGGGAGGGGGAAGACTCAGTCTCTTGTTCCTGTGACTTCTGAGTCCATTTCCTTTATTATTCCAATGAATGTCACGGTGGGTGGCTAAATCAATCTAGTGTCTGTCCTTGAGGTAGTTTCATGTCTAAAGAGGACAGGCAGTAGAAAGTCCTGCTTAGTGGAAATTTAGGAATTATAATTGGTGTGGCTCTTACAATGAGTAATAGGCTGATACCTAAACTATTTTCAAGTTGCTGGAAAAGGGTTTCCCAGAATCCCCCAAACCACACCATGTAGAGAAATGGCCTGTGCTTCTGTGACTTTGATGAGCATGAGGAGACCCAAATGACAGCACCTAGCTCCCGCTTTCCTTCCTCATCTGTAAAACGAGAGCATGAGATCAGGTCACCCCAGAGACTGTTCCAGCCCTGACACCCCATTTGTGAAGCATTGATGACATAGAATGAGTATGGTGAGCTTATCTTAGGGCTAATTGGTAACCCTAAAGCCCTCGTTTCCTCTCCTTCCAGAGCTCCAGTTCCTTGGGCCTTGTGTAAGTCTCCGTGAGGTGAAAGATATGCTGTAAACCCAGTGAAGGCAATTCTTCAGTGAATGCCGTTACAAATTACAGCCCCGAAACCAATTCATCTCTCAACCTCCCTTCCCAGGAATTGGTAGTAAAGACATAATGCTGTTTCCAGCCCCTTTCATCTTTAAAGCTCTTACTAAAACATCGAATTAATCCTCCAAATGTCACGCAGGAAGGCACAATCCTGGTGCCGTTCCTCCCCTTGCATTCTCTCCATTTTTCCTTGTCAGTCATGTTGTGAGAGTGGCGTCAGAGGAGACCTGCAAGGTCATTTGCTTGAAAATCACCTCTGATGCTTGATTCTCACCGACATTCCCGCCAGGCACTCATCCGGTGTGGGGGACAATTTGGGAGTGTCTTCCAAGACCAAAGACCAAGGAGTGTCCATCTGTCTATACATTTTATCCAACCAGTTAGAACCCCAAGTAGCGAGAGCAGTACACCCAGCTGATGACTCTCCATCCAACTGATGTTGATTGGACCCTGCTCGGACACCTGCGCAAGCCGGGACAATGAGTCGACCCTCCTCCACAGCCCAAATGGCCGCGAAGCTACTACAGTCTCAGCCTGGACTGTTTTCTTGGACGGAGTGGATGGTATTGGAAGTGAGGGTCCATCTACCTTCCCCAGTGGGCCAACCTGCAAAACTAGAAAGATGAGGCAGATGTGCAGCAGGGAACGGAGCCGGGACATGAAGAAGAGAGTACGTCCTGGGTCTCCATCACGTTTCGTTCACTGGCTCCATTCCTTGACTGCACGTTTGCGTGGTGTCTAGTGACCTAGTACCTTCACTAACACCTGCAGCCTGTGAACAACCCTAGTCACACAGGACTCCCTGGACGTTTCTCCGGCACCTCCTCTAACTCCCCATTCTTTTGGAACTCTTGGGATCCAGAGAAAGACTCGGGAGTCAGAGATGTTTTCCCTTCCTCCAACGGGGGGCGGGGGTGGGGGTGGAAAAGGAGATAAGGCAGAAAAGATTTGAGTATTTATCTCTATTTTTACTGCCTTCTTTTGAATTCATTTCTTGCTGATAGTACATGGTTTCCTGCCTCCTTTCCAGCAGGACCACACAGACTTACGTCCATTCTCTATGGTGCTATAATAGAAAACGTAATGACAACATAAGCCCACTGCCTAATTGACTTGCAGGTAGTCATATAAGTAGAAAGAACAGAAATTTTAAAATAGCAACGATGCTAATATTTTCTTTTTTAAAAAAGATTTCATTTGACAGAGAGAGAGAGTTCATGAGTGTGAGAGGGGGCAGAGAAAGAAGCAGACTTCCCGCTGAGCAAGGAGCCCAACGTGAGGCTTGATCCCACAACCCCTGGATCACAACCTGAGCCAAAGGCAGATGATTAACTGAATGAGCCACCCAGGCGCCCCGCTAATATTTTCTCACATTTCCTAATTTATGCTTTGATCCTTCTACTTAATTTAATCAACGGTTTAAGTTGTTAGGTTGTACCAAGGCATGTCATAAAATCATGGAGTGTCAGACTGAATCAAAAGAATAATGTTATTTAAAGTGTATGACCCAGCAATTGTACTACTTGGTATTTACCCCAAAGATACAGATGAAGTGAAAAGAAGGGCCATATGTGCCCCAATGTTCGTAGTAGCAATGGCCACAATAGTCAACTATGGAAAGAGCTGAGATACCCTTCAATAGACAAATGGATAAAGATGTGGTCCATATATACAATGGAATATTACTCAGCCATCAGAAGGGATGAATACCCAACTTTTGCATCAACATGGATGGAACTGGAGGAGATTATGCTGAGTGAAATTAGTCAAGTCATAAGGTTCATTTATTTGTCGAACATAAAGAGTAGCATGGAGAACATTAGGAGAAGGAAGGGAAATATGAAGCCAGGGGTGGGGGGAGGGAATCGGAGGGGAAGACGAACCATGAGAGACTGTGGACTCCAGGAATCAAACTGAGGATTTTAGACAGAAGGAAGGTGGGGGGATGGGTTAGCCTGGTGATGGGTATTAAGGAGGGCACAGATTGCATGGAGCACTGGGTGTTATATGCAAACAATGAATTATGGAACACTACATCAAAAACTATATGGTGACTAACATAACAATAAAAAAGTTATTAAAAAAATAAATTAAAAAATAAAGTGTACACAACCATAAATAACCCCTTTCTGGGTCCCCTGCCTGATGAGACTTGGAGATGGCTATCAATGAAGCCAGCAGAATGGGGTTCCAATTGGGAGCAATGGCAGCTTAATGGAGTCGGGAAATTTAGTTCTTAACCCATGGCTAGCTTTCAAGATGTCCTTTTGCCTGGCCTGACCTGAAGTTGATGGTCTCCTGCATCTCCAGTCCCCCCCATCTCGGAGGGGGGCCGAGGAGGCCGGGTCTGGTTGCATCACTATGGGAAGGCACCGGGTAGCATTCCCGGGAAGGGTGTCAAGAATAGTAGGGGAAGGGTGCAGGGGAGCTCTACAGAAGAGAGGTCTCTGAAGCCAAATTGAAACTCAAGCTCTGCCAGGGTTATAGCCTGCCCTAGAACATGGGGGTGGGCATCAGAGTCTCACTGTCCCAGTGTCTAAAATATGCTATCTTGTCCTGGGCAGTAGAGAGCTGAGCGCCCCCGCCCCCATGTGAGTCATGAAATGCTCCTTAAAAAGACAAAGGGTAAGAAATTCATCTTCAATATTCCTTCCCCTCGGAATACCCTTATTAGCTGACCTTGGCACTATGAGATTTCGACTACTTGCTCAGTGATCAAAAGCATTTTCCTTTAAAGGAGCTCCTACTATGGGTCCTACTGGCTTATTATTTTGTGGCTTATTCTTTATAGTGGTTCTAAAAATGTGATCCCTACATCAGCAGGAACCCCATTACCTGGAACCAGTTAGAAACGCACATTGTTGGGCACCCCACCTCAGATCTGCTAAATCAGAAATTCTGGGTTGGTTTGGGGTTGAGATATCCATATTTCCACAAGCCCGGCAGGTGATTCTGCCACCGGGTATGGATGGTGACCCTTGCATGCTCCGGAGACCAGACACTCCAGACGGGAGGTCTAGTTCGTCTCATCTGGAAATGAGATTCTTCCCCTTCGGCCGTACAATGATGAGCTCTACCAGAGCTTATGGCAAAAGGTAAGATCAATAAATCAATTCTGTCTTTATTTAAAATTTAGATATTTTGTCCATCATAAATTTTTGCCCTTCCTTTTGACTTTTGAGAATATTTGTCCTTATTCCTGAGGGTTTTGGTGATCCCCTCAATTTTGTGGCTAGAAGGAATGCCTCACTCGCAGACCCTGTCCTGCCCTTCGAGAAGCCATTCAGTCAGCTTAAGGCCATTGTGGTTCTGAAAGACAGCAGGACAGGCCTTCTGGAAGTGGGTGTGGAGGGCTCGCATATCCTCCCCTTGGGAACAGAGCTGCGCGCTCGCAAACTGCAGCCAGCCCTCAGCTGTGGGCAGTCGGGATGGGAATATTATAGAAATGCAAGGTCAGAAGATCTTTATATTTCAGGGATTAAAACAATACTTTCTGAAGTGTTCCTAAGATGTCTCTTCTCATAAGCACAGTTTCAATCAGAGGTAACGACTCATTTATTTGCTTCTGAGCGAACCCATGTTAATCAAGATGAACCAGCTTGATTTAACATGAGTGCCATGTGTACTCAGAGTTCCATTCCCTCCCTTTTCTCCTCTTGTCACAGCTGATTCATCACTGAACTGTGACAAGAGGGAGGTAATTCTCTCTGCAGGTCTGGAGCTCACCCCCACCTGTAGTTTTATCTACAAAAGGGCAGAGCTGCCAAGCTCTAGGAAGCAGACTGTAAATGGGACTTTGGAAATAGATCATCTACTGAGATTCAAGATGGAATGTGAAAGCAAGAGGGGACTCCTTGGCAACATTTAAGGGATCTCCTATGGCTGGAGGATCAGGCCCAAGCCCAGGCCAAGGACTCAATCATGAAATTAGTAGTACTTATGGGGAGACTGAATTCTATCCTGCAGCAGTCTTCCTGTGCCAAAGTTATGACTCCACTAAGGAAGGAGCGGGACTCTGAGATCTGGGGCAGGGATAGCAGGGTAGATGCATTTGGGAATCTTGAATTCCCAGATTCCTCTGAGTGGTCTGGGCATTAAGAAGTGACCCACTCTTCACTTAAAGATAATATAAAGGCCTCAAACGAGGCAGGTGCCCTATAAGACATGGTCCACTTAAAACTGTAGAATTTGGCTAATATGTTCTGGTGGAAACTGGGAGAAACACATATGGAACTGGATCTTGAGTGTTCTAGGTCAAGGAGAGCATGATATATGGCTGGCTATGGGAAAAATGATTGATATGGACCGCTCTCCTTAATATAGGGTGGAACACTCGGGTTCCTGGGTGGCTCAGTGGGGTCAGCATCTGACTTGATCTGAGGTCTTGATCTGAGGGTTGTGAGTTCCACATGGACTCCGCATTGGGTGTGGAGCCTACTTAAAATATATACACATATATTTGACGTAACACCTTAACAAGGACCCTGTGAGATGTGTTAACCCCCTCCTAGAGGGGCTCTTGAAAGCTGGGAAAGGTAACAGCATGCAGTGGATGAAGTGGAAATGCCAGAGCTCACATGGCTGACTATAGCCCACGTGAATGAAAGGCTCAGAGAAGGACACATGCGAGAGTGGATTTAGTACGTCAAGCTGGAAAACTCACTGGCTGGATACATTCCTCAGAGGGGTTCGGGGGACTCTCACTTTATCTAAGCCATATGCAGTTTCCTGGGCCAGAGTACTGGGAGCCCACTTTCCAGCAGGATGGTGTGAGGACTCGGCTGTGTAGTGTCTGCAAGGAGAGCCCTGCTGAGGCGGTCACTGGGCTAGGACAAGACACCTGAAGGGTCTGCATGCTCTGGACAAGCAGAGGGTGGGAGCACCACTCGGGTCTTGCCATATGCACTGCTGGAGGCCATGTAGTAGGAGCAGGGAAAATACAACATGGCAGCCTCCCAGAACCAAGAAGAAAACATCTCCGTCCTACAGTATCCCCTCACCCTCCGCTGACGTCACGCTTGCTGCAGAGGTGAAATGCTTGCAGTCCTGCTCCATCATCACAGAGCAGGAAATGCATGACAGATTTGGAGATGAAAAACAACAAATTGATTGATATTGCAGTCGACGCTTTGGTGACTCATCGTCCTGCCCACATGCTACACACATTCCGCGCAACATTTAAATAACTCTATATTTCCGCCCTCGTAAGATACAGTTATCCTGACAAGTGAAGAATTCTCACCCTTTCCCCAAAAGTCAGGAAGTGCACAGCCCCAAAACTCATTCACGTCTGGTTGGATTAGTGACTCCCATATTCCATCACATTCTCACTGAATATTTTGTTAATGAGTACATTTCAAAATTAACCCAGAACAACCTGTATTTAAAATTTAAAAATGGGCAAAGGAGAAAATAGTTAATTTATATGAGTGAACACATATAACAAGCAAAGAAAAAAAGATGCAAAGCTCCTATAGATCTTGCTCCTATAATTGATTACAAGACTCTAGTGGATATTCAATTATCCTTTTTATTTTTCACTACGATTTCTGTACTTCCCTCATCCTCAGCCAGAATCTCAGCTGTTTTGGGTAATTTACCAGATGGAATGTCCCAAACATTAATTCCGAAATGGCGTAGGTTATCAACTGGCTTATCTCTTTATGATGCTGTCATTTTCATTAACTTTTTCTATTAGGTGTGGAAGTACCAAGAGACACTCTGGAGAGTCCACTGGATTGCAAACAAAATCCTCTTTGGCCTCACTGTGCAACAGCAATCCAGTTTCCTCTCGGTATTCAAGATCAGCGACTCCAACAAATACAGGAACTCTTCCATCTGTTTGTTCGAGTGGCATAAGGAGCCCAAAATGGTCAGGTAGAAGTCTCATCTTCCAATTCAGTGGAAGCACCATTGTGTCCTTTGGTGGAAGCATTCCCCTGTGATGTACTAAGACATCCAAACTCACAGAGCTCCAAGTTTCTCAGTTGGTAAGCAAAAATTCTGTGAATGGGTTAGTAAGCATCACAGTGAGAAGAGCCATCCCCATTCCTTGATTCCTGAAATTAATACTCCTAGAGCAGAACTGACAGAGCCCTGATGCAGGACCGTAAAGGTATACTGGTTACCCTGCCAAGTAAAAGCCAAGTTCGTTTTGTGTTCCTTCCACATTGGTATGGAAATGAAGGCACTGGCACAGTCACTGGCTTCATACCAAGCATCAGGGTTCCTGTTGATTTGTTCCAGTAGAGATGATACATCTGAAACAGCAGCAGCGACTGGAGTCACCATCTGAGTATGTTTGCAATAGTCCCTGGTCCTTCTCCAAGATCCGCCTGATTTCATCATAGGCCTAATGGTGAGTTTAGTGGGAATGTGATAGACCGCATCACTCCTTCTATTTTCAACTCTTCGATGGCGACATGAGTCTGCAGTTTTTCTAGAGATGAGGTATTGCTTCTGGTTCACAGTCTTGATCAGGAGAGGACATTCCAGGGACTTTCACCTAGTCATTGTTGCCATGATGACACACACCCCACGGTCAGAGAGTTAGTTTGGGGGCAAACTAAGCCCACTGTGAGTCGGATTGGAAGTAAGGCTCCATTCCTTCATTGGCGCCAGCCCCCATTTTGACTGTTGAGTCATAGTGGCATCAATTAACATCATTAGGATGATGACTTCATACTCCCTTGAAGATCATTGTATTGGACCCTCTCACTCTCATCAATGACTACAGGATTCTTTTTGCGGTGGATGTTTGTAACAGTGGCACAGCGTCCTTCCTCAACTTACTTGGCCTCTCTGGTTCTGTGAACCGACTAAGGTCTGGAAACCCACTGAGAGGTCACGATTCTTCACTGTGGTGATCCAAGGCAAGGTTTTAGCTCCAGATCTAGAGTTTATTACATCAGTCAAGAAAGATACTAGTGGGTTACCAACCTATTTCATTCCTAGAGCCACTGTGATCAGTTTGCCTCCTGTAGGCTATCCTCGTAAAGCATTTCGGTTGCTGGTACATTTATGCTATGCTTTGTGGTAAATATTTCTATTTTATCTTTGTAGCTAAGTGCTGTGCTTCGTCTAACATCCTTAGAATTCGCTCCTGCACATCTTCCCCAGAGTTTACAGTTCTTTTAGTGTGCAAGCTATTTTCTCTTGGGTTATAGTATGTCCTAGCCCCTTAGCACACGGTGAGATCTGATCCTGGATTTAGCAGCAACAGAGTACGTTCGTGGTGTGTCTGGAGGCAGATGAGAATCCATTCCCAAGGCTTGCCTGAGGGGAGTTATCACAGGGCTTCCAAGCAAAGATAGGCTATCCTCCACAGACAATGGAGAAAAAGCTAACGCTTTTGGTTCAGGGTTGCTTAGAATGACATGGGGATTCAATGTCGGCTTTATTGGGGTCCAACCAATTGTTTCCATTCAAAGTTCCATGATTCCATTCTTTCCTAATGTCCTAAATGTCACATGAGAAGCTTGACGAGACTGTGAATTTAAGTATCACTGTAATTCAGCAACCCGCACAAGTAGATGTATTTTATTTCCAGCAATATCAGCCCCACGGCTGTAAGAGAAAGGAGATCCTTTCAAGGCTGTCATGGAAACCCTCAGCTACTTAAGCTGGAAGTTAGAGGGACTGAGTGCGTCATTTTCTTTTTGTGAATGCTCAAGTGCATTGAAAAAAATCAATCCCAAATCACAGTGCTCGTAGTCATCTTTACTGCCATAAAAGTCAAGTGCGGCAACCACTTGAGTTCCCAAAGCACTTACTGCACTTGGCACTTCATCAAAATCAAACACAGGTTATAGTGTGATTAATTAGAAAGCTACCCTGTGCCAAGGGTTACCAGTATCCCGTCCGCCGCTGTCAAGGAGCTTAGCACTTCAGCCGAAGGGCATGATTCCCAAATCCCATCTGTGAGGGCTGACTGCCTCCACCAATCCCTTATCAGTCAGGTTCCAGTTTGGAGAGACAAAACACACCAGGAAAGTTTTTTCTTGGATTTTATTTGTTAAAGATTTTATTTATTTATTTGACAGAGAGAGAGCCTGAGCAGAGGGAGGGACAGAGGGAGAGGGAGAAGCAGGCTCCCTGCTGAGCAGGGAGCCCGACGCGGGGCTCAATCCCAGAACCCCGGGACCATGACCTGAGCCGAAGGCAGACGCCTCACCGACGGAGCCACCCGGTCGCCCACACAAGGAAAGTTTAATATCAAACATTATCATTATAACAGGGGAGTGACCCTAAAGAACTCTCCAGGGCCTGGAAACGATACCTCGAGAAGGAACAAACTTGGACCAGGGGCCCCTGCACGAAGCTGGGATTCAGACCTTGTTGGAGGTAGTTTCAGTCCTCTGGATGCAAAAGAAGCTTCCCGGGGTTGTTCCAGTACCAGGCAAGCGGGAGACATCCCTCCGGGGTTCGTCTGGATGATGCTGGCCAGGAGCCCGCAGAGAGAGTCAAGGGAGGGGGCCGCTCACCAGCAGGCCAACACGAGGGCTACACGGGGCTGTCCTCAGAGAGGGGGGCACCTGGCCAGCGTCGGGGCTGGGGCTGCAAACGCACAGGGGGCTGGAGAGGAGCGCCACCAGATTCTCCTCACGTCTGTGACTGCGGCCGTGTGACCGGAGCAAGAAAGAAACCAAAGAGCAGCCCTCCAGTAGCGGAAGGAGAAGCCCCTCCTCCCGAAACGCCTTCCCACTCCGTGGGCTCTCTGCTAGCAAAGGCGATTTCACCCTTCCTGCAGACGGGAAATGCCTGACGACGGTCTCCTCCCACCATCACCATCATCCCAGAAGCAGGCGATGAATGCTGGATTTAGGACTGACAGGTAATCCACTGATAACTGAGTCCACTGATAACTGAGCCCCCTTTCCTGCTTGAACTTGACTTCTCATACCTCCCTTGTTTCCCTGCTGCCCTTCTCCCCTCCACTGAGGCCTGAGTCCAGCCGCGCATGACACACAACCACAGCTCAAGGTTCTGAGTCCAAGAACCCAGCGGCCTGAGAGGGGAAGTTCCAGAGCGGAGGGAGGGAGGGAGGGGGCGCAACACACCCACTCACGTTCTTCCCTGCGGAATCTCACACCGTGACGCTGGAAAAATGCACTTGTGATCTTAAGTCCCTCTCCCTTCCTCCTGTCCTGTCCTGCATCACAGATCACGCAGTTCCAAAAACCTGAAGACATCTTCCCCATTCCCTCTGGTCTGCAGCAGCCATGACTGGACTTTAGTCCAGAATGCTCTTGTATTCTCTGGCTCCCCGAAGGCCTGGGGGAGGGTCATCAGCCTAACCAGAGGGACTCCTCAGTACTGGTGGCCTGTTTATGCGGCTCCCAGAGGCTGGGGTGCGGGCGTGGGGGGGGCTGCTGGCTCAGAATCTGCAGGTGAACCTCCCTAACCCAAATCCCTGATTAAACCTTACAGGAAATGCTTGCCGAGGTTATCACTGAGAAGAGTTTGCGGAAGATTTCGGCGGCAAGTCTTTTCTGTTACACCGTGCTCTCTTTCAGCGACAAAGAAACATTTTCCAATTTCTGAGGCCATAAGCAATACGGTTTTCTAGAGACGGAAAGCACGGCCTTGGCCTGCGGCCCGAGACCCTGCTATTTCTCCACGAGGGAATCCCATAGCAATTTTAGTACCGCGCTTCTCACAGTAGATGTGTCCAAATGAGCAGCCGTGGCAGCTGTACCAGGGGCTCAGGGACCCGGGTGACCAGTGAGGGGTAAGGACCGAGCGGCGGCGCTTCCATGCGGAGAAACTCACGCCGTTTACACCAGTCAGAGTCCTCGGTTGCAATCTACGGCAGGGGTCTGGCCATCTGAAGCCAGAAGGGGAGGGTGGTTGGGAGGGTCACGGGGACTCCGAGAGCCGAGAGGAAACTACAAGTTCTGAGAACACAGGTGGGGACCGCGGGGGTGCTGGGGGTTGGTGGCGGACGCCAGGTGAGGATCAAAGGCAGACACTCACTAGCTGACCTGCTGCTGAGGAGGTGACCTCCGTGTCACCGTCACGGAGAGCGAGTCTGACACTCTGGGCGGAACCGAAGACACACACCTGTCACCGCCTCAGGGGAGGCACCGAGTGAAGGACTCGGGCTGCCTTTGGAGAGAGGAGGTTGTTCACTCCGGAACTGTGCAAAGGAGGGATTACTAAGAAATTCAGGTGTTGATAGGAATTGGGGGTTGGGTGCTAGACAAGGACGGACGAAGGTCCCTCAAACAGTTCCTGCCCATTGTACCCCCTCTCAGGTGACTGGAGGATAAGTCGGGTATGGGATCGAGGCAGAACAGTTTCAAATCCTTCATACCTTCGTTCAGTCCGTCATCTACTGAGCTAATGAGCGGTCAGCATAGACAAAGCGCCACATTGGGTCCTGGATTCGGTGAAGCCTCCCAGCACCCATCACACACACACCAGCCCTTCTCCCTCCTTCCTCTCCTTCCCGCCCCTAGACTCTCAGAGCCCGAACTCCTCAGTTCCCCACTCTCCCGTGGCTGTCATGAACGTGCCCTTCTCCCCCAGCACCGCCCCCTGAGTCCCTCCCCTGCCGTCCAGCCTTGGTCGTCTGGGAGTTGGTCTAATTCTTTGTTCCAAGACAGGAAGGGAAAGGAAGCAAACTCAGACACATCACCAGGACCGCTATAGAGTCCCGGCAGGACACGGCCTGAAATACAGTTTCCGGGTTATTTCTGGATTTCGGGGACCTGTGTATGCTCTGGCCTCAAGCATCAGGGCTAACTGAAAGCGGGCGAGGCGCATGGCCAGTGTGGGCTAGAAAGACAGCCAGGCTGACCCGAAGGGCCCCAGGCGGCTCCCAGCTGTGCCTCTTCCCTGCGGCGTGAGCCATTTCACTGCTTTATGAAACACAGTGAAGTGTGATGCGCACCTATAAACCCTCACACGCATGCACACGCGCGTGCTTCCGCTGGCAGCACAGCCGTACTGGGGCACAGGGAGCCAGGCGGGGTCTGGATTTGGAAGCACTTGCAGTCCACACCCGGCTCCCCGCTTACTCGTCGTGCAACTGTGTGCAAGCTACTCACCCTCTTTACATGCATTTCTGCAGCTCTCAAGTGAGAGCAATGATAGTCCCTATTTCTTGGGGCTGTTGCAAGAATTAGAAGAGAGAACGCCTGCAAAGCTCTTAGTTACTGCTCTGCGTATAACAAACACTCGGTAATAAACAGTAGCTCTCGCGATATACATACATATGCACCTGTATCCTTGAATTACTGGTTCTGTAACCTTGAACAATCCCCTTCACCTCTCTGAGCTGCCTCCATGATTTGACATTAATAACCACCTCCCAGCTTTGTTGTCAGGATTAAAGAAAAAAGAGCAGCTAACATTTACTGAAGCCTTATGACTCGGTCTGAAAGGCCTCCCCAAGCTGTAAAGTGCTATGAGGAGGAAGACAGTGCACACAGCTGCCGGCTAGGGGGTTTTCAACAGAAGAGTGAGATTCACATTCATTTCACAATCACCTCTGATTTAAATGCCACTCGGGAAGCACAGACCTTTCATTCTGAAGTGATCCACGTTCCAAACAAAAGGTTAAATAGCAAGTCACCATTCTGACTTTGCAATCAAAGGTAAGATCAATCTGTCAGGCTGTGTTTACGAGGAATAGAGGGAGCAATGACGGTCCTCCGAAATGAAGTTCACCTCGTTCCGGGAAATTTCTCTGTGCAGCGCTGGAAACCAACATGTGAAGTCTCTGGCACGGGTGAACCGTCCCTCCAGGAGAGGGGGCACAAAGCCACCCAGGGACAATGCGAGGGCCCGGGAGGGGCCGTGGAGAATCGTCTAGCAGCCAGGACAGTTACGAGGCACGGTGACACCATAGGTCCCTGAGCTGGGCTCTGGAGTCGTGGGGGTCAACAGAAGGAAACATCACACACAGGGACGGTTCACAAAACTCTACAGATGAGAAGGGAGGCTAAGGGAGTTTGGCACTAACGGTGAGGGGCCAACAGGCTTCACACGAGAGCTCGCCGAAATCCAGGGGGATGGCTTGTATATGCAGAGAAAGCCACCTTCTGCTTTGAACATGTAGGTGTTGAAGAATGGTGTTAGAGAGGAGACATAGGTATGGAAGCCGAGATCTTTTCCCTCTCTACCCTGGGGACCAGATCGGGAGCTGGGAGCAGCAGCTTCCCACCGTTCACTCCAGGAATAAGGTCAGTGCCCCAACTAACTTGCAACGCTTCCTCTCCACTGAGCTGGTCATCATCTTAACTTGAAGGTAAATAGAAGTGGTGACATAGGAGTCAGGTGCATGGGTCAGGGTTATCCAGGGAAACAGGGCCTACAGGGAGGAGAGGGAGGCAGGGGGGGAGGAGAGAGAAAGGAAATGGCTTATACGATTATGGGTGCCAGCAAGTTTGAAGTCCATTTCCAGCAAGCTGGAAATTCAGGTAAGAGTTGATATCACAGTTTTGTCTAAAATCTGCAGGATGGGCCTACAGCCTGGATACGCAGGCAGGATTTTTATGTTGAAACCCTGAGGCAGAATTCCTTCTTTGGGGAAGCTCAGTCTTGGTTTTGCAAACCTTCAACTGATTAGATGAGGCCCACCCACACCGTAGACGGCAATCTGATTTACTTAATGTCAGCTGATTACAAATGTTAATCACATCCACAGATACCTTCACAGCAACATCTAGACTAGGATTTGACCAAACAATTGGACATCATAGCCTAGCCAAGTGGACATGTAAAATTAGCCATCATAGCATGAAAGAATAGTGACTAATTTTGCATGGGGTGGCTATAAAAACTCAGAGAGGTTTATATATAAGATTTAGTCTTTAAGAAGTAGTAGAAGTTTGTTCTCTAAGAAAACAAGGAAAGCGAAAAATCACTGTCAGGAGGGGACACAGACCCACAGAGGCATGACGAGGACGGTGTGGTCTAGGAAGAAGCAATTTCTCAAGGTGGCTGGGCAGGGAGGTCCATATAGGGCAGGGGAAAAGGAGCCTGGAGAGCCTGTCTAGCAGGCCCTATTGTGAGTGACCTCCAAGGGACACATTCACCAGGTTGAATTTGTTTGACAAACAACAGAAAAAAAACCATTTAAAATGGGTATGAAAGCACCAGGGTAAAAATATAAGTTCTAGAATAATGGTTCCCAAACCTGAGTGCAAACAAGAATCACTTAATAGTTGATGAAAATGCCAATTTTCGGGACATTCATCTAGATTTCCTGAGTCTGCAGGCCCCGTTTGAGGTCTAGCCATTGAAGAGATTTTTAACCAGGCTCTAATGATTCCCCTGCAGGTATGCTGGAGACCACACTTTGAGAGGCACTGTTCTAGAAAGAGAACTCTGGCAGCAGAGGGTGAAATGAGCGAGACAGCCGCTGGGCTCAGCCAGTGGTTATCCCCGGGCACGGCGTCTGCTCACACGCGTCGGTCCTTTGAGGTTGGGGGAGCGGGGCACTCTCTGCGGACAGAAAGCATCCCGGGCTCACAGACCATCTCTCTCCTCACTCGGGTACCATATAATGACATATCCATGCTGTAAAGTCATGTTCCACCTGCTTTGATGTCTTACGGGGCAGTCAGTAAAACACATCCTTGAATTTTAGAATTCACCCCCCCCCCCCAGACCTAAGTCCTCGGAAGAACAAGGATGGAGAGGAACCCACGGGGCTGGAACGAGGCTGACACAGAATGGGTTTGTGAGTGGGCAAAACCGAATGCCGAGGTTCTCTCATTACAGAAAGAGTTTGCTCCCGGATTCCTTGGCTCCTGATAAAAGTCAGTGTCTGATGCTCTTTTCTCACTCGTTTACCCCAAATGACCAGATGTTTCTGAATCCCAGGAGGGGATAAGGCTCGGGCTCTGGCAGCAGCTCCCAGCCCACATAAATACCAGTAATTCATGTGATGAATGGATTTGTCTTCCTGTCTCTACCCTATAAATGCTCCTGCCTTTCCTTTAAAACTAATGTGGTCTAAGTAAAAATCAAAAGGCTCAGACTCACCATTAAAGATGGTCTTGCTTAAAAAAAGAAAGGTGCAAGACACGAGTTCTGTGTTCATGATGTTATTGACTCCAGTAGGCCAAAGATACACACCACAGGAAGTATTAACCAAATATTGTTCTAGAATTGTCATATTGGATGATGATTACACTGCCAAAAGGCAGCAGAATTAGGAAGTAAAAATAAAATAAAATAAAATAAAACAAAACAAAACAGAGTTGGTCTTGACGCCAGTGTCCCTAAGTGAGTGGAGCCCCAAGGATGACTTTACCGGCCTTGCCCTTCCCGCTCATTCCTACCACGGAGCTGTGGCTTGGTGATGGGCCCTCCACTGTCCTCCTGGAGACTGCAGCTGTGCCCTGAGCTAGCTCCACCCAGGGCCCCGAGTCACGGCCTAGCTCCCTCCAGCTCCTTACCCTACAGCCTGGACTCTGCTCCAGACCAAGGGGTCATCAGGGTCTCCATGCTGTGATGGGTCCCAGTGTGTCTGCCGCCCACCTGCAGCCGTGTGTCACTAGAGCTCTGCCTGGTGACTTCGGCCTGGGTGAAGCCATTTGCTCATTTTGTTCCTTAGGCCATTATAATTTGCATTTCTGGTCAGCTCACTCCATAGCCCTGTTAGTCTCAGAATAAGGTCTGCCTTATCCCGGTTTCATCCCCGTCAAGACAATGGAGGAGGAACTTCTAAGCCTCAGTGAGATGTGGCCTTACGTGAATGATCAAAATGCTATGCTACTTCAAAGACATTAAGGTTTAAGCTTACATTTAAGTAGACTCACTATTCAAATCTACATAATGCTTCAGGAAACACCTGGGAGATGATCCAAACTTGTATACTGATGTTCCGGGAAGACCCAACCCGAGCTAGTTCTATTCCTGCCTTAGAAAGAGGGTGTCGGGGGGAGGAGCAAGATGGCGGAGGAGTAGGAGGCTGAGATATCATCGGGTCCCGGGAGGTCAGCTGGAGAGTTATCAAACCACTCTGAACACCTACAAACTCAACAGGAGATCGAAGAGAAGACGGGCAGCAATTCTAGGAACAGAAAATCAACCACTCTCCGGAAGGTAGGACGTGCGGAGACGTGAATCTGAGGCGAAGGGAAGAGAGACCGCGGGGGGAGGGGCGGCTCCCGGGAAGCCGCAGAGCAGCGGGGCACAAAATCGGGACTTTTAGAGTCTGCTCCACTGAGGGACGTCGCTCCAGAGGGTAGGCGGGGGGTGGAGCCCTCGCGGGGACAGTGTGGGCTCAGGACCGTGGGGTCGCAGAAAGACCGGGGGTGTCTGAGGGTGGCAGAGCTCCCAGGT